>JAYMTF010000750.1:0-30705 GCA_036897485.1 Pelargonium nanum | reverse complement strand
TCTTAGTTTGGCTAGATTTGGTTTTTTATGTTATGTCTTCTTTGTACTTAGTTATGCTTTGTAAGCCTTCTTAGCATTTTATGGTTTAATGAGAAGTACTAGCATTTTCTCTTAAAAATAATATTGGGCATCGCAGATCATAAATAATTCTAAATATTAATAGGAAGCTCAATTAGATTTGTTTTGAGTAAAGAAAGCAATAGCAAAGTTGTTTGTTCTCTAGTATGATTTGTATAAGATTAATTTTATTATTTATTATTTTCCTGGGTAAATATATAGGGGTTGAAAGAGACTTTCATATTCATGATCATAACATTAATTAAATTAAGCCTTTTGTTTTGGGGCAGATCAAATAATTGAAGAAGGTAGGTGCATGGTCTCTTTCATGCAACAATTTCTCATTCTTTTCTATTCATGATTGCATCATGTTCATGCTCCTTTCACAGTTCCTCTTGCCAATTAGGTTAAAGTATAGACATTACCCATTTTATAAACTGGTTTTGTCTACTTCGTATATATTCAATTTTCAAATAAACGATTTCAATATATATTTTTTTTTATAAGCAAGCGGTACCTTTTATTAATAGACCATTCTGGTCAAAATAAAAGTACAAGAGAACCCGAGATACAAAACAAACTAGCTAAAAAAAAAACAAACAAACTAGCTATCCAAGCAAAGAGCTGGATTTGAAGACCAAAGCGAAAGGGAAAATGAAGGAGAGAATGCCGGGGGCGAGCTCGAAGCAAGAGAGAAGCACATGCCTGAAAGAATCCGTCCCGCTTGAGAACTCATGACGGAAAATTAGAGCGTTGCGAGCCAGCCATAAGTTCCATAAAACAACGCCCGCATAAAGCATCCCATATATTTCTACTCAAAATTGATCCAGGAGGACAAGAACTTCATCCAGGTAGCAAAACAAAGCTGACAGAAATCCAAAATGCAATAAGACCCCAGACCGACCTACCGAGGGCGAGAAGACGAATTGAGTAGAAGCTCTTAGCAATCGATCGACATATACAACACTAACAGCATGTTTGAGAGATTTACTTGGCTTCTACAGAACCGTTATAAACATTAACCAACTATTTTTTTAGACGTTGGAGAGCTGCACGAGAGGTTAAGCAGGAGTTTCGACCACAAGAAGTTTGTGGCTCTTACATCTCCCACAACACCTCCTGTGGATGTATAATTCAATCACAAATTTTTCTCTACTTATGTTATGCTTGATGATCGACTATAATAAATTTAAGCTATATTAATTCTCTATTTGTCTACCAAGAAAAATAAAATAACCCCAAAGTCACAATTTATTTTGGTTCTATTACCAAAGAGAG
This sequence comes from Pelargonium nanum, assembly GCA_036897485.1. Classification (NCBI taxonomy): domain Eukaryota; kingdom Viridiplantae; phylum Streptophyta; class Magnoliopsida; order Geraniales; family Geraniaceae; genus Pelargonium; species Pelargonium nanum. Next base: position 29,370 of record JAYMTF010000750.1, on the reverse strand, counting down.
AATATACAAAATTAGCTAACTTGTCTATAATTTTTTTTTCAAATAAAAAGAGAACACTTATTTTGAGAAAGAGAGTATTATATTATTGCACATGTACAAAATTTCATATACCTTACTCATTTGAAATGAATATTGTTTGTTGTATAATTTTTATAATATTTAATAATCTAAGGACAATTGAGTAAATTCTTATTTATAGTTTTACTTTCATATAACTTTATCAAACAATTTAATTTTACAAAATTCATTTTGAACTCTCCTTATCATCCGCGGCTGCTCATCTACTCACATGAAAAGGAATCTTCGCACAATCCGTCCCATGCAGACCTTCATCAAGCTCTCAGTCGTTTCTTTCTTTCTAATGTTTTAGTTTTTTGGCTCGCCTTTCCGGCCTGCCTTGTACTTTTTTTGCACTCACGGGCAATAATAAAATAGTATCGTTTGCTTATAAAAAAAACATAGAATTTACCTCTATATACATTTAAAGTAGACAACTCACACAGGACGAGACAAAAGTAGCATGCTAAAAACATTGCCATGGAAATGGATGGTCAAGAAACAGCCTAAAAGGAGACTACATGCCATCACAGATTCTCATGCCTGGTCTGTGCAATATCTGGTAATTTGGTAACTGATTTGCAGAGATCCAAAACATATGAACTGGTGATAGAATAATTCATTAATTACCCTTTTGTACAATAGAATTGGAATGATCAATGATCTCTCAACAAGGCCTAAGCACAAACCTCTAAGACTAAAATCATCAAGAATCATCACAGTGACTCAAGAAAACCAGTTTTGATCAATACAGCATTCCTCACCTTGCTAAGATCTCTCCCCTTGAGTGTCCTCCCAATTCCTTCGAAGACCGAAAACGACGAAATCTGGCTCCTCTCAAGCCTCCTGGCTATGAACTCATGGGGTGGCATTTTGTAATCAATCTCATCTTCATCTCCATCGTCACCATCACCATCTTCTTCATAATCATTCTCTAGTTCACTATCTTCCTCATCCTCCTTGCCATTCTCAGCATCAAGCCATGAAGCAACATGGTTCTTGGAGGTCTTCTTGGACTTGTTGCCATAAATCTTGGACCAGTCTGGAATGTTGACAGGTGCTGATGATTGCTGGACAACCTTAACATCATGGGACATACTGGAGTTGTTGTTAATGTTGTTATTGCTTGTTGTGCTGTTGCTGCTACTGCCAGTTCTTGGGATCATTCTTGCAGCACTAGGGATAGGCCTTGGAACAGAGACAGGAAGGTTCTTGGATTTGGAAGCAAAATTGGGAAGTGAATCTTGTGTTTCCTTCACAAAACCCCACACATCTTCTTCTTGAAAATCTCCATTTCTCAAGGATCTCCACAGGTTGCTGTAACTGTACCTCTCTTCCATTTTCTTGATTGCCTACACAGAAACAGATTGAGATTGGTCAACTGGGTTTCTTGTAATTCTTGCAAAAGCCTCCCAAGAAAATCAAGAACCTACCTTTCTTTGGATCCAGAACCTCCAAAAGTCTCAACTTTTTATTGGGTTCCTGCAAGATTCAAGAAAATACAAAGTTTTTTTCTTTTTCTTTTCAAGAGATGGAGAATATACAGAATTGAGATTTTGATGGGTTGTTGATTTGTGACTGAGTTCTTGAGTCTCTTACCTGGAAATCTGTAGATGAATGAAGCTATGATGAAGTGGGTTTTAGTGAGGGAGGTTTTGGTAGGTTAAGGTTTTTATGGAGAGAGCCAAAAACCCAAAAAGAGAGGCAAGAACAGGACAGACCAGACTTTTGTCATTTTAGATTTGCTAAATAATGAGCCTCTTCAATGATATTGTCCCTTGAAAGCCTAAGTTTGGACAGAAGAAATGTGAAACTGTGAGACTCTAGTAAGACTAATTTGAATCTTATATGTCACTCAAAAACAAAAGTGTTTAATCACGTTCGGATTATATCAGATAAAAAGTTATTTGAAATTTACAAATTTTATTAAACGGTCTATATTTTAATAAAAAATATGTGTCTAAAAGTGCTCAAAAATTTGGAGTTACTGACCGTAACATGATTTTCATACAAATTTATTTCAACCACTTAAACTTTAAAAACATTACCGTGTTACCCTCAATTAACTTATTTTTCCATATGGTTCTTACATGAAGATCTTCTCAGGTGAGAATGTAAACAATATTTTTTAAAAAATAAATAAAAACAGATGCTAATTAACCAAGCTGAGCTAATCAAAGAATTGTTATTGATTCAAGAAAGTTGGCAATGTGGGATGATGCCAATAATTCCAATTATAAAGTGTTTTTCAAGAAATGTTTTTTTATAAAGCAACCAGGTTTCTCTCTTTCTTTCTTTCTCAGTTACTTCCTGTGTTCCTGGGTTCGCTTTTCATTTTTTAAGTTCTATATTTCAAGTTTCTATAGTCCCACTTGCAGTCATCTCCAAATTAAATAATCATAACAATTAATTAAAAATAAAAATAAGTACATAAACACAAATAAAAATCCAACTTGTAATAACAATGGGCACGTGCATTTCAGGCAAATTGTATGAGAAGGTTTTTGAAAATTGAAAAAATTAATAAAAAATTTAATTAAAATATAATTTCTTGAAATTAATGAAAGGATGTTTGATTTGGACTGAAGTGATTACAAGAGCAATTATGATATTAAAATACCTAATACTTCCACTTGCTCATCAATGTTTCTACTTTATCTTTATCTTTTCTATATTTTTGTTAGAATAATTGAGTTGCCAAATTGCAGAACATAAAAGATAAAGAGCACTTCCACTAAAGTATTGGTTAATTATGGAAAAAAGGTGATTAGGGCTCAAATAAAAGCAAGCCAAGTTGTTTACTTACTATGTTTGTCTTTTTACAGTTGAGTTCAACATTTCATCATCACATAATGGAGACAGTAATGTATGAATAATTTACTGAATCAAGACCTATTCTTATACAAAAAATAATTGTGTAAATGTATATTTTTTTCAATAAGGGTTTCAAAGTTCACAATAATTAAAATGAGAGCATGAAGTCACCACTATATAGTTTATAGATGAGACTCAATAAGACAATCGAATTAAATATGGACGGACGGACGTCTTGTGTCGTCGCGCTTACAGTTTCATTAAAACCGGAACGGATTATAATTTGTAATTTGTTAAATTGTCACCGACATGACTGAATGTTAGCTGTCATCTGAGATTTGTTTTTTCAAATAAATATAAAATTGAAGAGTGGAGATGAGACAAAATTGGCAATTGAAACTTGAAAGGGAAATTCAATTTTGGAACATGAGTGGTGTCCTGCAATATGATCCACATGCACTTTTAAGATAGCCGTCATTCAAAGAATTGGGTCACTAATTTGAATTTGTGTAGAAAAATATGAATAAAAATTAACACTAACTACTAATAATAAATGACCAACCAATGAGATTTTGTGGTGGATCCCATGTTTTTCAACCTTTTTCATAGAAAAATTTCCAGGTGGATTAAAAAAAATGTTACTTGTGTCACAAATATTTGTGGTTGTGCATTGCATGTGAGTGATGTGGGAGGCTGCGTAGAGCCCGCGCACACCTCATGCAAGCTCAAGCACAACTCTCATAAGATTTGAGTTTAGTACATACTTTTATATTTCGTTTTCATTAAGATTTTAAATATTTTAAATTTAAAGTAGTTCATAAACTTTCGTATTTCGACTTGAAATGGTATTTGAGTTTTTGTGTTTCGACCCAATTTAGTCCCTAATTTTTTGAAACTTTAGAAACTAAATTGAGTCGATATTTGAAAGTTCAAGAACCATTTGGGTCAATATTTGAAAGTTGAGAGACTATTTTGGATATAGAAAAAGTTCAGGAACCAAATTAAATTGCAACATAAAAGTTTGTGGATAAAATTTGATCTTTTATCTTTATTTTATATTATATGAGGAGTTGTCGTACGAGTCTTAAATATGAGTATTTGAAACAATTGCAGACATTTATCAGTAATTAGCGGCACAGTCGTACATGTGGATAGTTGTGGTTCAATAACACACATCCAAAAAATTGACATTTGTTGGTCTGGGGCTAAAGTTTGGGATAATTATGCACATGCATGCTTGGGCCTATACTTATCTCTCTTAATTTAATATTAGACTACACATAATAGTAATAGAGTTTTATTTGCACTTGCACTTGCACATTTTCAATTTTTTTTTTTGAAGTATAACATTTTCACTGAAAGATCCGAGAATGTTTAACAATTCATGTAATGTGCAGACCAGATAAAAGAGATGAGTATAGGCTCGAGTATGCATATATATAGGTGGACTTAAGTCTCGAGTATCACTTAACACTTTCCTCATGTGCAAACTAATAGAGAATTGACCCGTGCATCACATGGGTGGTGAACTTAAGTCGGAAAGTAAGACATGCGGACCATATATTAGGCTCAAACAAAACCATGTTCTAACTCAAGCTCATCTCTCTTATCCAGCCTACATGTCAAGGGATGTTAAAAAGTTCCACATCAGTAGAATGTAAATTAAAAAAATCTACACATAATGGTGTTAGCGAAACTCTGCCAATGAGATTGATTTTATTATTTTATATTTTATTAATGTAGGATTCCTTAACACACCTTGATGTTCATGAGATGGATAAGAGAGATGAATTCGGGTTTGAGTTTGCACATGAATATGTTGAGTTAAGTCGAGAGTATCACCAAACGCCCCCCTCACGCATGCAGGACAAATAAGAGAGAACAAACTCGGGCTCATAGTTAACTTAAGTCGGGAGGTAAAGCAGACATTCCATCAATTGTATCACTCATCTGCTAGGAAGGTGAAACAGACATTCGACCATGGCTTTGTCAAAATTTGCATGTCTTTACCCTTTCCTCTACCTTTATAGCAATATAGCTTCCATGTCCTCTACATCTTCCACCAGAATGATTTTCTTATGTAATATCTAAATCTGAAACAACCGATAAGAATCTCTTTACCATAAGAATTTTACTATTAACATAATATCTAAATACCTGCAAGCCTCATTATTTGATTTACTAACTGTAAATCCAATACAAGATTTGTCCTTCAGCATTTGCTAATATTGACTAAGTTCATTTGTATATCTTACACTGAGAATAGAATAATTTGAATTCTATTGCATGATATTCAACGAATGTGATGTGATGCATCTCCAGAAACTAGAACCAAAACAAGCCAACATCTCATTCTGCTTATTCTATGTAAGATTTGACTGAACCACGATATTCTACATTACCTAGCCGACATACAATTCAAACTCACAACATCAAGAATGTTAATGCTAGGATCCACATCGTAACAGTCTACTCAAGATTGCAGTGAACTGGTTCATCCAAAATGATAAACCCCATCTTGATAGATCATCTAATGAATCATACTGACAAATTTACTCTGCCTCTATCCACAATTCTACAATCACATGGTTCTCAACTTCTCATGATTATTTCCTCCTATTAACAGGTTTTGTAGTCTAATATCAGACTTCAGGATACTATTTTCATAGGTAGCAAGTCCTGTGTTTCGATCAAATTGACCCTAGCATACAAAACCTTACCTGGACAATCAGGGCCATCAGCTGTTGTTTTATTGATGAATACCTGGTTTCCTGCTACAGCCTGCAAGAAATTAAGACTTTAGAGTCATCATCAGGTTGCAAGTCCTGAGCTTCATTTACATATGTTATTATAGCATAAAAAAGCTTGGGAGACAAAAACCTTTGATCAAATGTTTGCAACATCAGTGCCAACAGCTGCTGCATGTCTCCAAGGGAATCTCTCACCACCAAATACAAAACACGAGTTTGAACTTGATCTTTAATACCTTCCCAGTTTTACTTCATCATGGGATCAAATCTATGGGTGACATCCCCTGCCCTGCTCGTATTAGGTGGTCTCTCTAAAGAAAAGTCTACTGATTAGAGGCTTCTGCATCTTCTTAATGTATATATTTCACTTACAAAACAAGATTGCCCTTCAGCATATGCTAATACTGAAGTCCATCTACATATCTTACACAAACAATAGTACAATACTACAATTTGAATTCTAGGCATGTTATTCAACCAGTGAAAAGCAATGCTTATCACAAAACTGGAACATAGACAGGCCAACATCTCATTAAGCTTATTCGATGTAGGATTACTCAATGAATACTTAAGTGATTTTACAAACTCATCGTAGAGAAACCCAACAAATTTAATAGTAAAGCAGCAAGGCAAATGGGTACATGATCTACAACCAAGGCCTACAAGAAGTGCAAATCAGAAGAACCAGCAAAACACTTTAAGCACTGGACCAAATAAAAGATACAAAACCCAATTTTGACAAGCTAGTTATGAACATAGATCACAAACTAATGTCTGAAGATCAGAAATTTATAATCTAAAGTTATCTACTTCCACAATATGCATAGTATGATTGATTGCTAGAGTAATGAACTAGTTTACACATAGAAACTTAGCCCAATTCCCCTATAACTTTAAGAATCAGCAGCAATATGAGCAGGTTCCCATTTCAGATCTTAAACAAGTTGATACATAATACTCAAACTTAAGAGCATCAAGGCTAATTATCACAAATTGTATAACAAATTTAGAAAATACATTGAAGTCCAGTTCTCATAATGATATGCATAATTCTGTTAACAAAAAGTAGATCATTAGTGTTAATTCCAGGATATCCAACAACAAATTTGCATATTACTCTCAAAATATCCATACTATTCATTAAAAAAAATCTTAAATTAGAACACCCAGGCCAATTATCAAAAAAAGTAACAAATAGAAGCCCACTTCAATTAATTAAACACTTTATTCAATGAAGAACTAATAGATCATTACATATGGTAAATTCCAGGATCGAATAAACAAAATTGCATCCTACTTGATTTTTCGCTATCCTACTAACCTCAATGCACTAATTGATATTACAAAATTGATTAAATGTGAAATAATCATAAGATCTTCCATACAACTCGAGAAAATTTCAAACAAATATATACAGAGAAAAATGAATCTACTTCCCAACACCAACCAATTGATTCAGTGAGCAACAAGAACATCATTATTCAACAAGTTAATGAAAGAAGTAGTAGAAGCAGACTCTAAAACAGGATTAAGAGGTACAGATTTAGCTGCAACAAGCTTCTTCCTCCGGAGGCTGTGAGGGCCACCGTAGATCTTGCCGAGAAGGATCTGAGGAATCTGGTCCTGGTTAGCCACCGGGATCTGATCAGAAGCCGCGGTCTGGCCGGCCGGAGACGAGTTGAGGAGGTGGGTAGGGAACTGAATGAGCGAACCGTGTCTGTGAGATCTGGCAATGATTTTGGAGTTCCTGATTTGGGCTAGAGCGCCTGGCTTGAGGAATCTGGAGAAGCCATCGGTTCTTCTCCTTGCGGGTGCTGCCGAGCTTGAAATGGCCTTCATGGTGTTCTTCGATCTGTCGCAGAGTGTTGTGGAGTGTGTGTGGGTCAGAGTGAAGGAGATGGTGGGTAGATAGGGTTTTTTTATAATATGAGGAGTGTTTGGGAGGCGGGAAAATGAGGGAGGGAAAGAGAAAATGGGAGTGATAGGTTCGGCGGGAATGCATGGACATGACCACGTGGTGATGTCACTGTGCTTATAATCAGGATTTCAAAATTTTATGATTCAATATTTTGCAGTATAATTATATACTACTATTTCTATAATAAATATATTTAAAAAAAGCTAGACGCTTAATTTGGTACCGCTTGTACAATATAAAAGTAATTATATTAATTATACACAATTACAACGCACATCTAAGCCCAACGTCTTTAGAAATGTCTCAAACTTGGATACTCAAGTTTGCGTACGAGCGCCTATACTGCTCGGCTAATGGCCATTAGTCGCTTGTATAATATAGAAGATAAGAGAAGAGAACTAGAGAAAAAATGTTTTATTTGTTATCACTCTTGATACAATAATTGTCTCTTTTTTCTAATCTTGAGCACATTTTCAATGTTTCAATAAATATGTATTCGTATCACTATTATTTTATAATATAAGTTTGCCTCTTTTTTCTAATCTTTAGCACAGATATCCTGTCGCTATAAATACTTGGGAGTGAGCTTTAACCTTTTAATGAAAATCTGAATATAATTTTTACACTAAAACACAGTTATTTCAGAATTAAACCTTTTCCCATAGTACCACATGTAGTGATGGCAATTTAGATCCAAATTCATGGGCATTCAAAATCACATCCGATCAATTTCGGAATGGAACGGACCAGATTTTGCTTGCCACAGAAGCGACCAGATCGGATTGGTTAAATCCGCTCATTTTACACTATAAATCTGAATCTTATCAGTTATGAAACGAATCCAACAAAATCTTATCGTATAAGATCCAAAATCCGAATTGCCACCTCCAACTGTATGTGTCTCTCTATTTTCCAAAAGAAAACCTACAGACAACAATTATCAAAGTTGTCTCAGGACAGAGTAAACTGATTATGTGACTCTTGGAAGAAATTGGTTACAGATTTTCAGTCACCAAACTCCATCAAGTTAGCATCCTATGGAGGAAACTCTAACTCCACACCAATGCCAATATCCGAGTAAACTCTGGTTCCTAGTCTTCAAGAGACTTGCACCAATACCACCATAAGCTGTGCTCAGAACCAAAACTGGACAATCTATGCATATACATCTCATGGAAACAAAACTTCCAAAAATAAAATAGTGAAAACTTGTAGCTATGATTCAAAATGAACTACAAGCCTCATTATCAGATCCCCACTCCAGTCCTGGGCAGTAAGGAAATTCATTACCAGTACCAATTTCGGAACTTTCTTTCCAAAAATAAGCAGTGATGAAATAGCACATAATTCTGGTGTCCAGAGGGTTGAACCAAGGTTTAGTCTAACTCATGAATCAGAATATTTGATAAATGTAGGATAGTAGTAGAGCCAAGGACAAGAAGCAAACAATGTAACAAGAAAGCAATTAATTAGGTAGATTTAGAAAACTTCACTATTTGGACTAAAAAGGGAAAAGAGATGTAACATATAGTAAAATACACAGAGAACATCAATAGGTCGGAGGACTGAGAGAACCAGTACATCTTCAATAACATTGCAAGGAATTCCATTAACAGCTAACAAGCATTGCAACAAGAGCTTCAAATAAAAAACATTACTAAGAGTTTGGTTATGATCTACGCAGTATGCACAACTAGTTTGAACTTCATCAGCATTTCGTAAAGCTAACTAAGGACACAGTAAAGTTATTGAGCAGAACACAGAAATGTGAATACGCAAAGAGCAGGAGATATAGTAATGCCAGCAGAAGTGTTTATTTCTTTTCAAATCCAAAATACTATATCCTGTTTCCACTATGGATCACTAAAGATGTGATTAGAATAAAGGTGCAAGTGATTATTTGTATAGCTAGCATATGGAGAGTTACAAAATTTTACCAAAAAAGAGGCAAAATTTTACCCAAATTAATCAAACTATGAAAGTATCTGAGCCTCAGCTCCAGCAACAATCTCCAGTATCTCCCCCGTAATTTTTGTCTGTCGTTCTCGATTGTATTTCATCGAAAGAGCTTGTTTCAACTCAACAGCATTATCAGTTGCAGTACTCATAGCGTTCATTCTCGAAGCAAGTTCACTAGCAAGAGACTCCTGCAATGCTCTCAAAAGTTGACTATTTAAGTAGAGAGGAATCAGAGCATCAAGAATCTGAGCCGGGTCTTGCTCAAATTCCATAAGCGGCACCATTTCCGCCTTCTCTCTCTTCACACTATCCCTCTCCACAGTCAATTTCCCTTTCTTGGTTGTTAACCTAAACACCTCATCCTCCGGAACATCAACAAGATTCCCATTCACATCACAAACCCCTCCTTTCGGAGACAAAGGAAGCAACGACCGGATCACCGGATTAGACTTCACCAATGAAGTGAACTTAGTGAACACAAGCTCCACCTTATCAACCTCTTCACTAACAAACAACGAAAACACATTGTCTGCAATCACCTGAGCTTCTTTTACAGTCGGAAAGCCCCCTCCTTCGATAAACCTATCGACTCGAATATGAGGCCTAGCTTTGAAATAAGAATTACCCTTCTTGCCAACACTAACCACAGTGTAATCCAATCCAAGATCCTTCAATTCAGCAATCCGGGACTCGGCTTTTTTAATCACTGCATTGTTGAAGCTCCCGCAAAGGCCACGGTCAGCTGTTACAACAACAAGAGCAACTTTCTTCACAGGCCTAACTTCAGATAAAGGAACATCAATATCTTCAGATCGAAGATGTTCATTGATGTTGAAGAGGACATCAACAAGAGCCTCCGAGAAGGGACGGCCGCTTATGACAGCCTCCTGAGCTCGCCGGACCCTCGCGGCGGCCACGAGTTTCATAGCTTCGGTTATCTTCTGGGTGTTCTTCACCGAATCCATCCGCTGCCGCAGCTCTCGCAGGCCGCAGCGAATTTGTGGCGATCGAGAGAGACCATTTGGGGATAAGATACGACGAAATCGAAAATGGATGGCGGATTTGTTGGGAAATGAAGATTTGGAGGAGACACACATGGTTAGATTGGAGCAAGACATGATTTTTTTTCAGGGGTCTATGCAAAAACGCTTCGAATCTGGAATTTAAACGTTAATTGATTATCTTTGGATAGAGAGGAGTGTTGGGTTAAGCTTACCGGGAAGAGAGAGTAGAGGAGTGATGTTGAGTTTGCAGCACCTTCCAGCAAGATTTTTTTATCCCCATTTTACCATTTTCGGAACTCTGGTTTTTTCTCGAAGAAAACTGGAGGAGAAAGCGGAGGAAAATACGATAAACGAGACGAATTCACTAGACGATAACCTTTTTATTATTATTATTATTAATAATTGATTTAAAATTCAGAGTTGTGAATGAATCGGGTCGAACCCACTGGACCCGAACGAAAATCCGGTTTTCCCTATTTCCTCCTAAAATCGAACCGCTGTGGCACTCATTCTGATTTCTGAACCATTTCGCAGCACGCGAAACAGAACAAAGCTTCGATTCGTCCGTTTTCAGTACTTGTATTGGAACTCGATAATGGTTTTCCGGTTAATTTAATTTTGTGTAGAAAGAGAAGAGGCGAGCGAGAATGTCGAAGCTGTTCTCCAGGATTGCTAGCTATATCAGCGGCCGGAGTCAGGCCGGAGTCGACAAATTAGGAAACCGATACTTCACCAGGAAAGAGGAGATCGATGGTATCCGTAAGTGGGTTTCTTCCTTCTCTCAAATCAATTATTTTTGCAGTTTTGCTTACTGGGTCTTTAACAATTTGTGTTATTTACTCCACTTTTGACCGTTGCGGGCTCTAATTGTGCATTTTTTTTCTTCCGAATTGGGCTGTGTTTGAATGGCTAAATTGCAATCTCACTGTTATTGTACCTCTGTAATTTGCTAAGAATTTGGGTTATAACTTAAAAAATCCTCATAATTTGGGTATCTATGAATGCATATATCTTATATGCCATATGGGTTGGTTTTTATTTAATGTTTGAGCATTTGGTTGGTTCCAAAATGGTGTGAAATATAGAGCAATGAAAATGAATTCACGAATCCTATACTCTGCAGGTCAGGAGAACTCTATAACCTCGTTTAATTGTCGTTGATATTAAGACTGTTGAAGGAAGAAATAATAACATTTAGTTTAGATAACAGTAGAAGTGAAGATTTTAATTTGGAGTTAATCAAGGGATTTGATAGACAGAACAAATTGAAGGATTGTAACAGTCAGTGAGAGTGAGTTTTTATTATTATTTAGTTTTGTCTGTTTCCATGTTATTTCGTACGCCCATTAATTATAAATAAAGGTTTATTCTACTCAACATACCAAGATACTGAATACAGAATCGTCCATTTGGGTGTATGGGGTGCGGTTGTTGACCTTCTACGGCTGAACCACGCTATCTTGTTGAGTTTACTTCTTCACTCCATTCATCTCCCTCATGTCATCTTTGCCATATAAAATTTTACACAACATTTATTTTGTTTGTATTCCAATTGTTGAAATTTTCACAACTTTGTCATCTTGTGAATTTCAAGTAGAATGATTAATTTATTTTTTATATTTGTTTGCGGTTATTATCGTGCTGTGGAATCGTCCACAATTTTGTCAATCTTATGCGACATATTGTTATTGTGACAGTGAAAGAGAAAAGATGGGTTATATTTAAAGGAGAGGATGATCCAACCTCCATTCCAGGTAAGCTTCTGAGGCAGTTTCTTAAAACTGAAATTCTTTAACTGACTTACTTATATTCGTGCTTTTAGTTATTATGAAGTTTATTGCAAAATAATATGCGTAAATTTTGCTTTATTGTATTGTCTTTGCATACTTATAGAACTAGAGCAATGTTGCTCATCGAAGGTTATTTAAAATGGATTGACTTCAACCAGACTTCTACCAGAAATAGCTCCTTGAGCATAGTTTTTTTTAAGTTCATAATGGTTTTCTACAATTTGAACATTGTAGTTGAATGGATATGTTGGCTAAATGGGCAACGGAAAAGAGCTCCAACCCCAGAGGTAAAGTAAAACCATTTTTCTTGTCTTTATCCCTCGATCCTCTCTTCCTTTCCCATTCCTCAACTATTCTTCACTGAATAATGTTGTATCATAATTTGATATCTACATATTTGCTATTACTTTCTGTTTTCTTGTAAAACGACGTTCATTTGCATTGGTCCCTTCTAGAGAGATCATACAAGAAATGGCATATGATGTGTGTGCGCGCGCGGATATCCTTGTACTACAAATGATTTATACATTTGCTACTATCTGTTTTCTTGTGAAGGGTGGGGGCTACCCTTAGTTAACATGTTAGTCTGTGGTTTCACCTACTTAGATTTCCAAATCCGGAATAGTCTTTTTACATTATACATGCTAGTTGGATGTTATATACTTTGTTTGACACTGGTCAGAGTGTTGGACATTAACTCTCAGACTTACTCAAGTTTGGATTAGCAAACATCATAGCCATAAACTGTCTTAGGAATACGTTTACTGCACAGTTTTCTTTCCACAGCTTGTTTATTGATAACACAAGGTGTTCCGTATTTAGTTGATTTGGAATGCTTTCTACGTTGGTACATGAAATTAGAACAAGGATTTAGTATGTTCCACATTGCTAGCCAAAATGAGATTTAGAACGTAGTAGGCCTCATGTTCTGAAATGCAGGGATGTGGGTAGCATGATCTGTAGCTTCTATGGATTGCTAAAGTAGTAGTTAGAATGTCAGTAGTTAACTCCTAATTTGGAATTTTGTATCTCTACCCCTTTTTTCTGTTTTGCTCAAACAAGAGAAAATAGTACCCACTCAATAATTGCCATTAACTTGTTAATTTTCCCCCCTACCTATTCTAGTGCATCCTAAGATTTCTGGTAATAATCCATTTGCACTTTTGGACTATATCAGTCACTTCGCTTTTAGAAGCAGTTAACTCGATTGGGTTTCATTTTGGTCGAATAAGTTTTACTCTCTTCTGATTTTTTTTTTTAATTCCCCTTCAGGAGATGATGGAACTGGAGGCTAGGCGTGAACAAGTTAAACGAAATATTGCTCGTACGTGTTACTTCTGCCTTCATGTTTTTGTTTCTGTTGTGCTACATGCTTGCTGATCATTCCTGTTGATAGTTAGCCTCTGAAATTGATAATTTGCTAGTGGGTTGGAAGATATTTTATGCCAACACCAATCCTCTATTTGTTCCCTTGGAGAACTGTGAAATAGCATTTGTAAATTATAATTCGTCACAGTCCTGGATTGTGACTCTTGAAATATCCAAGTTTCAATCAAATGAAGACATGAAAGTTGCAAATTGCATTGCACAGTTAGAATGGTTTATCAACAGTTCAACTGTGGGAGAGCTTATAACTGTTAAGAATGGTTCTTCAATAAAAGCTGGAACAAGTGATCTATTGAAGATCTGTTTTTTTTTTTTCTTTGCTGACTTTGTTTAGATTTGACATCCTTAATGGTATGGAATTGATGACATGACTTTAAGATTGATCTTCCTTCTATTCAATTTATTCTTTATACAGAAATATTGACATATTGTTAACAAACATTGTATTTTATTTTTAAAGTTCTGAAGAAAGAAGAAGAAGAGGAAAGGAGAGCAAAAGAAGGGAGATCACGCAAGGGCATCAACTCCGGTCAGCTTCTAACTTATAAATTCTTCTTCACATCTCCTTTAATTTTTTTATGTCATCTTAATATTTGTACTCCATGCATATAGATAAAGTTGGAGGTCCAGACTTGAGAAGCTTCATTCAACAATTTCCAACTGCTCCAGAAGGTATTGTATATATTTAGCAAAATAATTGCTGAATTGCCATGGTTCAGGGTTGTTTTTCAGTTATATCATTCATTGCATCAAAAGGAGTGACTGAAGATCAAATGAGAGCTTGGGTCACGAGCTCAGTTTTTCTTCCGTTCTTAACACACGGATCAGGTGGCAATTATGTGCATATTTGAATATATGCTTATATCTGTAACTGCTGTAAAACACAAACTAGTTGGATGCGGACCAAAACCAAAATGGTTGGTGATTCATATCAATATAAGTTGCAAATATCTACCTCCGAGCAACCTTAAATATTGACATAAGGAAAAGATGAGATATTTGGTGCAGGAAATACTTTTTTTCTTGTTTGTGCTGACTATGTTTCCTTATTGAAATATCTTATAGGTGACAAAGTCGAGGAAGCATCTGAAGCAGCAGGTGGCCTGAGGTGGGTATATAGCTAAAAAATGTCAGAAGAAAAATAAACTGTTGCAGCGGAGTGTTATGAATTATGGTCAATGGTGTAACTGGATTGTATGGATTGCATTGTTTATCATCTATTCTTTACGTATTTTCTTTCTGATTTCAATTTCATATTCGAATGGGGGCTGCACCTACTTTATTAGAATGTTTATCTTTTTTTAATTCTTTATTATGTTCTTATATGCATGTTTTTCCTGTCAAAAGTAAATTTCAAGGTCATACTAATAAAATTTACTATATTTACATGTTTGTGTTTTAATTACAGGAAATCTTCACAGAAAGAGGCAACGAAAGAAAAATTAGTTCCTGAGTAAGTTTACTATGACACCGACACAATCTTAGGAGTTAAGGAGAAGCAACATTGATGTCCTTTATCCAGAAATTACAAATCCCAATCCCAATTTCAAAGTTTAGAGGCACTTGGATATTTAGATGATTTCATATACCAAAATCTTTTGCATCCAAATGTCCATCGAATTAATGGTTGTGCATTGTTATTTTCAGGTCTTCAGAGCCAATGGGATCCGGTCAATCCTTCAGGCCAGGGACATGGCAACCTCCGACTTGATAGTTCACCGACACTAATCATCATTGTTTGCATCATAATGCTCAGGTTTGCTTTGCAAACCCGGCCCGATGACCAAATGAAACAACGTTAACCAATGAAACTCGACATTATTTGGCGGAGCTCTTGTTGTAGTGCACAACTCAATCTCATTTTTGATCAATTGATCGTCTATACTGTTCCATTCTTATTTCATGGTATTGCAAGTAGATTATATCAAGTATAGGTGGAACTTTAATCCGGAACTTTCTCATGGGAATAACCTCGATCATCATGCATCCACTGTTAGTAGCTTTTACTGGTAGAACATGGGATATATGAATCATCGGTTTCTTTTCGTTTAGTCAGAAAATCTTAACGCTTGATTGTTTGCGTTTGGGAAAAATGCATCAGATGCTTCTGGGTCAATATGTCTTGCCATCTATTGTTGTGTTGTAAACTTTGATTTAGAAATGAGAACATTGATTGTTACAGTGTCCACCTCATATATAGCATGCTAAGATGCTTATGTGAAGTAGAAGATAGAGTTTTAGTTTGTGAAGAGGCCTTTAAAAGAAAGTTTTAGATCAAAATCCTTGGTGGCTTTTCTTTCAATGCAGTATATGCTTCAAGCCTTCAATGTCTATGCTTTTAAAATGCTAAAAATTATGTTATGTTTTGTTGTAGAGTATTTCTCTACTATTTCAGAAAATATTTTTCAAAAAATTGATAAGTACAATTTTTTTATATGAACAACTTTTTTTTTTTGCAGTTTTTCATAATAAAACTTAAAAATGAAAATTTGTTTTTTTGTTTAAAATATAACTTATTTTTTCACTGCTCTTTCTAATTCATCAAGTCTAACCAACAATCTATTACTAGCGTTAGTTTAATTTCTTTTTTAACATAATTAAAATAGATAAAACTTACTTTCCCTACATCTGAATATCTAATTTAGTAATTTTAAACCCTAAATTTGTGGTGTCCACTAATTCTCATCATTTCAATAATTCAAAATCTTAGGAATTGAAAAAAAGCCTCAATCATGTTATTTCAATTCCTAAAATTTTGTATTTATTTAACTAATCTTAAGAAAGAGAAATTTTTTTAGTTACAAATATACTCTTCTAAAAAAAGTTAAACGAACACAATAATTACAAATTTATAATAACAAATATGTTCACAATTCCTTAGAATTCAATTAAAATTTCCTTACACAAACGCTACCTAATTGTTTCTATTTACTAATTTAAAATTTAAACTGTTATCATTGATCTAATTTAAGCTCGAAATCAAAAGTACGAAGAATAGGTATATTTCTTGTTTACGTAGGATTAGAATCGGGCTCTTAGTTTCTCCTATTATTTTAGATGAGCAATCTTCAATATCTTTGGTAATATATAAATATACATTGTATGAACATTACCAAGATTTACAATATACTCAAATTGTTAATTTTAATGGCATGACACTAATTTATGTATTGTTGGCTAAATTGGCTGTATTGGTATTAGTAGGGGGTGGGATCAATGTATAAACCAAATCAAACCCATTTTTTGTGTTAATTGTTGAATCAAAATTGAATTTAATAATTATGGATTGACTTGGTTAACCAGCAAAGTTAATCTATCATTAACCTATCATTACCGCTTGATATACAAAGTACAAATGACATTAAAAACAAAACATACCTCTATTTCCGAATGAATAAATTAACCATTTTCAGACATTTTATTTTATATTTTTTACTTGTGGGTCACGTATTTGATAGGAGCAAAACAGTAATTTGATAGTTGGCCTATCCAAAATATAATCCCATACATTTCCAGTACAACCAGTACTTTGATCTCAACCGTCATTTTCGCACATACCCCAATCCAACGGGCAGATTTGACCTCCAATACTGGCTCCTCCCAGTATATAACACCTACGTGAAAATGGCCATAACAGAGACCAGAACCTTCATTTCTGTCACGGAGAAAAAGCTTCCACCCAGTCACCATCTTCTTCTGGTAGCTTCTTCTAGGGTTGTACGGAAGCTCCATTCAACACAGAGCCATGTACATGCCATCTTCTCCTTCTGCTTCGCTCTTGCGAGCCTCTTCTCGTGTTCGCTATGCTGCTCCTTCGTCGCTCCGATTTTCTCCATCTCTCTCCAGAGCTTCCCCTTTTTCTCAATCCTCTGTTTCCTTCGTGAACCAGAAGTTCCGGTCCTTGAGCTTCTCTTCGGCTCTCCGGTCGCGGTGGAGCCACGGCGTCGACTGGAGGTCTCCGGTTCGTCTCCCGGCGCAGGCGAGTGCTGCCACTCCCGTGCTCGAGCAGTTCCAGAGGAAGATCGCAACTGCGGGTATGGGTCGTTTTGGTGAAACTTTTTGACTGTTTTTGTGCAATTTTGGGATTCATTTCCTGGGAATGGATGTTTGTGATGTGAATATGTGATGATGGCTTTTATGTGATTTTGAAGAAATGGGCGGGGTCTAATGGAATGTATTTTTTTCGTACGATTTCTGTTTTTACGGTGAGTGGGATGGAGTGGATGATATGCTCTGGTTGGCAGTTGACTAACTGCTTACTCATGCTTCAGTTACTAGTACTATTTATTTAGCTATGCGCTTGATTAGTTGATAAATGGTGATGGTTAGAGCTTGCTCTGTTTTGTTGAATGGTGTAATTGTAAATTGAATAGTTGGAGCCATGGGTTTAATATAGAAAGTACCTATTTTCTCGATAGCAATGGTATTGCGATGATATTGGTAGCCTTGCTTGTAGGAGAATGTATAATTAGAGATTTTTGGATAGTTTGATAATGTGAGACATGGAAACCTCAAAATTTCTTCTTTATTGAGCCTATTATGTCTTGGATGTTGCTTTGGGACAATATTTTGTGGGGCTCTGCTTCACTTCACATATGGACTGCGCTTCTTTCTATCCTGATTTGGGTTTCTTTAGTATGTCTCTATTTGGGAATTAGATGTACAATTACAAATTTGCTAAATTACTGATACATTACACTATTTGGATTTTGCTTTGATGGGATTTATTTTTTAGTCTGAACTAGAAATTGACTGACTTGTTGGTTTTAATAAGTGTTTCCAGTGGTTATTTAATTTTTTTTGTTGTAATCCAGGGATATAATTGTTTAAGATATGGTATTGATCAAGCATTTCCTTGCTACTACTTTTGATATGGTTATTGATATTATTTATTTATTTACTTTGCTTATTGCCTATTCAGCTTCTGAACATGCTTTCAAGGGAATTCTTACCGGTCTACCAAAGCCTGGAGGAGGCAGTTTTGGAAAATTCTATAGCTTACCTGCTCTGAATGATCCGAGAATTGGTATGTGGATCAAGTTTGACCTCCTCTTGGAACATGATATGCTGTTCTATGGTTTTTATTCTGGCATGCCTTCACTATGTTCTCCAGTTTATTGGATTAGTATTTTTAATATGATTGACTTGGCTCACCTGTTTATTGAGGCCTTGTTTAGTTCTTTGGGTTGATGGACATATTCTTATATTGCTTCTGTAGATAATAGCTTGTAAGATATCACACACATTTTCATAATGCTGTAATTTATTCCCATTTCACACTTTACATTATTCTTCATTCTCCTATATATATCACAGACAAGCTTCCATACTCCATAAGGATACTTTTGGAATCAGCAATACGTAATTGTGATAACTTCCAAGTAACCAGGGATGATGTTGAAAAGATTATTGATTGGGAGAATACATCACCAAAGCAAGTTGAAATCCCCTTCAAGCCTGCTCGCGTTTTATTACAGGTTTATATATTATTATTTTAGCAATTATTTTTAAAGTTTTATTACATATTTGTTAACTATCTCTTTTATTTACCAGGATTTTACTGGAGTACCTGCTGTTGTTGACCTTGCTTGTATGCGGGATGCTATGAAGAAGCTTGGTAGTGATCCTAACCGAATCAATCCATTGGTTAGTAGTTATCCCTTATTTGTGTTACATTTTCATTCTGAAAAAGTGAATTATGATCCTTCTTTATCTAGAAAGGAGTATTTTTGTGGGTAAGTTACTCTTGTGAACCACTCTGAATCTTTGTGAAACAATTATGATATCTGTTCCATAACCCTATTAGAATATGAATACCTTAAAAATCATGCTATAGTGGGTTTCAATAGATTTATATTTTTAGCGTATGACCTATAAAAATCTGACATGATCATCTGTTATAGTACATTTGTAATTGAAGTGTGTTTGGAGCCTTTCTCACATTGGTGTATTTATCCACCAATCTGTCTATGAATTGTGTTAATGCAATGCTTTTGGTTCCAGGTTCCAGTGGACCTGGTTGTTGATCACTCAGTTCAAGTTGATGTAGCGAGATCGGAAAATGCAGTACAGGCCAATATGGACCTTGAGTTCCAGAGAAATAAAGAGAGATTTGCTTTCCTCAAATGGGGATCAACTGCTTTCTCTAACATGCTTGTCGTTCCTCCAGGGTCTGGAATTGTTCATCAGGTAAAGAAGTTCAACATAAAACATTTGCAATTTTATTATTCTTTTCTTTGGTCATTAACATTATGTGTTGTCAATGACGTAGCTGAAATTGATAATCTATATGATGATTTCCAGGTCAATCTGGAATACCTAGGACGGGTTGTTTTTAACACTGATGGCATTCTCTATCCTGATAGTGTGGTTGGAACTGATTCTCATACAACGATGATTGATGGGTTAGGAGTTGCTGGATGGGGAGTTGGAGGAATTGAGGCAGAAGCAGCTATGCTTGGCCAGGTATGATAATCTGCTAACCTCATTTTCCTCCCATATCTTAGAATCTATGATGGTCATAGCAATTTTAAGAGTTCACATCCGCACTCAAAATAAAATAGAAAAGAGATTTTTTTTTAATGTTTCTCCATTGACATAATATGTTTCCATGGGTAGCTGATGCTAAGGAAAAACTTAGCCACGTTCCATGTATATTATCCCCGCCACTGTCAGTTCTGTGAACTGAGTGGAGAAAATGTACACCTCATATGAGGATGATATTGAATTTATGTACTGGATTCATTTTGAAACTTAATAATCACGTGCTGAGATGTTTGACTTTGATTCATCCTCTTATGCTGTACTTTGCAAAATTGACAGCCAATGAGCATGGTGTTGCCTGGTGTGGTTGGATTCAAGTTGTCTGGGAAATTGCGCAATGGGGTCACAGCCACTGATCTGGTTTTAACTGTAACCCAGATGTTGAGGAAGCATGGTGTTGTTGGAAAGTTTGTGGAATTCTATGGTCAGTGTACTACAAGTGCACAAAATCAGAACAAATTACTGCACATTTTCTTATTTCCAGTTGTATGTTTTGGGTCTGATAACATTTCTTTATGCATATAGGTGGAGGCATGGGTGAATTGTCATTGGCTGATAGGGCCACTATTGCAAATATGTCTCCTGAATATGGAGCTACTATGGGCTTCTTCCCTGTGGATCATGTTACATTGCAGTATCTTAAGTTAACTGGGAGAAGTGATGAGACTGTCAGATTCCTCATACTTTTCTATTTGTATTCATAAATTTAGTTTCAGTTGGTTCTAATATTTATTTAGGTCATGGATTGACAAGTTTCAGTGCCATGATATGGTTTGACCAATACAGGTGGCAATGATAGAAGCATATTTGCGTGCAAATAAAATGTTTGTTGACTATAATGAGGTAATGCTTTCATGTATTATCAGTTTTCCAAAGGAAAACGCATTTTTGAGATGGCATTCTTGGGTTTGAGGCTAAGGAAACTACTTTCGTGATCCAGCCTCAACAAGATAGAGTGTACACATCTTATCTGCAGTTGGACCTTGGAGATGTTGAACCCTGTATTTCGGGACCAAAGAGGTATGCACTATATCTACAACTGTCATCATGTGTTGTTCTGCATCTTAATCCATGGTTCTTTTGTTGTTATTTCAACAGGCCTCATGACCGAGTTCCTTTGAAGGATATGAAGAGGGATTGGCATGCTTGTCTTGATAACCCTGTTGGATTTAAGGTTCGAATATTAGTTTTGTAGTGAGCCAATCAGGATGTCATGCTAGGTTGCCAATTTGTCATTCGACTTATACCTTTGTGATTCAAACTCCACAGGGCTTTGCTGTACCTAAGGAAGAACAGGAGAAAGTTGCAAAGTTTTCATACCATGGACAGCCCGCTGAACTTAAGCATGGTAGTGTTGTTATAGCAGCTATTACGAGTTGTACGAACACATCCAACCCCAGTGTCATGCTTGGTGCTGGCCTTGTTGCTAAGAAGGCCTGTGAACTTGGTTTGGAGGTTAGTTTTGTAATAGAAAACGTTCTTTACAATTATATTTCTAGGATTGGTAGAGAAAATTGTAATTTAGACACAACAAATTATTAACAGAGACGAGAGGATTTTAACCCAACTCTGACATTTCCTATTACTTTGGAGATTTATCACAAGCTGCTTGAAATTACTTAACTAGAGATGATTGTATACCAGGTTAAACCATGGATTAAAACAAGTCTTGCCCCAGGTTCTGGAGTTGTTACCAAGTATCTGCTCCAAAGGTATGCCACATGTGCTTGAGGTGTCTTTTGAATGCCTAATTTATTTTGTATTAACGTTTTGTTCTGGTTGCGGTGTTTGTAGTGGGTTGCAGACGTACTTGAACCAGCAAGGCTTTCATATTGTTGGCTATGGCTGCACAACATGCATTGGGAATTCTGGCGAACTTGATGAATCAGTGTCTTCTGCAATTTCAGAAAATGGTAGCATTATCAATCATGTGTCAAATTTATGATGAGTTTTTGTTTCAAAACCGTATATACAGCTTTAAGTTTCTAAGCTGATGTGGGCATATTTTGAATAAGGGAGAAATTTATGAGTAGAATTTCCAAGAACTCGTAGTCGGTTGCTTCAACCATGCTTCAAAGCTCCAGAATTGCTGCAAGATTTTAGTTTTTTTATTTACTTGTGTACCATAACCTTTTCTTCTAATGTTCTGTTGTACTGTATTTACAGACATTATTGCTGCAGCTGTGCTTTCGGGGAACCGAAACTTTGAAGGTCGTGTTCACCCACTGACAAGAGCTAATTATCTTGCTTCACCTCCTTTAGTTGTTGCCTATGCTCTTGCAGGCACGGTATGTAATAAATATCAGTCGTTATATCCTTGCATAATCATGTATACTTGCGATTGGCAAGCCAATAAATGCCACAAACTGGTTGTGGCTTCACAGATATGCTAAGAATCTAAAAAGTTCAAGTGGCTTGGTTAGAATTCTTACCCTCTGATATGTTCTAAAAGTTCACTAGAAAGAGGCAATCTATAACCCCTAACAATATTTTATTAGTTAGGCCTTAACATTGGGTGGGGTAGGTATGGTATTGTTTGGTTTCACTTGTTGCCTCTCAAGTTGTTTCTGTATTCAAAGTTCACTCAGGGCTTTCATCTATTATGTTTCTGCCATAAGCGACTGGACTTAAATACATCTAATTCCTGCAATATAGCTGGATTTATATACATGAATATTAAGATTGAAGAATTTAGTCTAGAACACAAGGTCCCTACTCAAGTTCTAGGAATTTTATTTATTTTAAGTTGTTGATACCAATCTTTTCATTTTGATAACTCCAGGTTGACATTGACTTTGAGAAGGAGCCAATAGGAACGGGAAAGGATGGGAAAAGTGTATACTTCAGGGACATTTGGCCTAGCAATGAAGAAATTGCAGAGGTATATTACTTTAAGTTTCGACAATAGTAGTTATGATCTTCAATTCAAGACTGTGTAGTGGTAGTTCATTCTGATGTTTGGTGTGTTATAGGCCGTTCAATCCAGTGTGTTGCCTGAAATGTTTAAGATGACTTATGAGTCTATCACAAAGGGTAACCCTATGTGGAATCAACTCTCAGTCCCTGCATCCACTCTCTACTCCTGGGATCCAAACTCAACCTACATTCATGAACCCCCATATTTCAAGAACATAACCATGGAACCACCGGGTCCTCGTCCAGTCAAAGATGCCTATTGCTTGCTCAACTTTGGTGACAGTATAACTACTGATCATATATCTCCGGCAGGGAGTATCCACAAGGAAAGCCCTGCTGCGAAGTATCTCCTCGAGCGTGGGGTGGACCGCAAGGACTTCAATTCTTATGGAAGTCGTCGAGGCAATGATGAAGTGATGGCAAGGGGAACCTTTGCCAATATTCGCATTGTAAACAAACTCTTAAATGGAGAAGTGGGACCTAAAACAGTTCACATCCCAACAGGAGAAAAGCTATATGTGTTTGATGCAGCAATGGTAAGCTTTTTTCAATTTGTTTCACTGTCAACTAGTTTCTCTTTGTTTACTGTTATTGTAGAAAGGGTTGGGCAAGGGTGTATTATGTTATCTTAATATAACTGTACTGATAAATCTATAATCATTGCTTTATGTTTATATTATGTGTAGAAATACAAGGCTGCTGGGCAGGACACCATTGTCTTGGCTGGAGCTGAGTATGGAAGTGGAAGCTCTCGAGATTGGGCTGCGAAAGGTCCAATGCTACTGGTGAGTTCTGGTAACTGTTGATATACCAAGGAACACATAAGCTCTATTTCTTCTCTTGTAAAATACATATCTTCTGTGACAGGGAGTGAAAGCAGTAATTGCAAAGAGCTTTGAGAGAATTCACCGGAGTAACTTGGTCGGCATGGGGATTGTCCCTCTTTGCTTCAAGTCCGGTGAGGATGCAGACACGCTTGGATTGACGGGTCATGAACGCTACACAATCAACCTTCCGACAAAAGTCAGTGAGATAAGGCCAGGCCAGGATGTTACCGTCACCACTGATACTGGAAAATCCTTCACATGCACAGTTCGCTTCGACACAGAGGTACTTTCCTTGCCCCATTATTCTTATAGGACGCAGCATCCTCGCCAATGCTTTATGGCAATCTAATGGTCAAAGGTTTAACTAGTTTGCTGGTTTACTCCAAATATCAACCTATAACTTCCCATAATCTAAAATGAATGTAGGTGGAGCTGGAATATTTCAATCATGGTGGAATTCTTCCATATGTCTTGCGAAATCTCACAAAACAGTAAACAATTGAAGTTGAGCTTTAGTTGGAATATTATTGGGGAAACAGGTGCTTTGCTGAACATCAGTCATAAGAGAATATCGAACTTTCTTTGTCATTTGATTCAATTCAGGTCAATGGGAAGATTAGATTTGGCATTGTTGCTGTGCCATGATTGGTGACCGGTAGTATGGCAACACTGAATACATTTTTGAATTTAATATTTGTGTAATCATTTTATTTGAAGCAAAATAGGATTGTTTGGTTCCTTTTTGTATGTTGTTTAGATGTTGTGGCATACTTGGCATGAATGGTGTGGCAATACCAATAACATTTTTGAGTCTAATCTATTAGAAACGTGTTAATTATATTTCAAATTTCAATGTTTGGAGCTCACTTCAATTGTGTTAAATATATTCACTTTTGCTCATTCCTTGAAAGCAGTTTCCATGACCACAAAAATGAGTATATAGGACAACCCTAGTAAGTTCAAATGGAATAATCATGTTCCTACATTCATCAACATGAGAAGCATAAAACAAAACAATATGGTCATCACAGATATTCTGGGACAATCATTCAACACAAATTATCCATAACTTATGGCGATGAGTGCCCAATTCATGCTTCTTACACTCGATATCATGTGTTGAAGTTGAACAGTAAAATATTTTCCAATGTACATATACCCAAATATATAACAAACTGAACCCTAAGAATTAGCTTTCTCAACCAACATATTGTACATTTGCATATTGTCAAATGACAAACCCAAAAAAGAGTAAAGCAAACACAACCCTCAATTTCGACTTTGAAGAGATTTGCTCGCCTGAGAGGCCAGAGCCATGGCCTTCGCATGTGGGCTCATCATAACCCAATCCCTTTTTGCACGCCGCTCATGTTGTCTTGCATTCTTTGCTCGCTTTGGTGCTAAGCGGGTGTCTCTTTCCACAAATGCTAGTCTAAATTTTTCAGCCATGGACAACTCTGTGGGGCTTGAATGAGATGGAAAAGAGGGCCTGGGAGTAAACCCACATACTGCCCATGTTCTGGGATCAATATCTTTGATTATCATATGATCCAAAGCAATATTTGGTATTGCTTCCTCAGGGACTTTAATTCCTCTAAAACCGAAGGGTGATGGCTTAGGATTCACGATAATGCGTGGACATTCAGTTGACAAGCTCTCCAATGAATCTTTATCAATCTTTGGCTGTGAAAAAAAGACATGAGAAAGAGAGCCTTCAGAAATATTACAATAAAATGCTGAATAGCAGTTCATCAATGTTGAAAGTGGAAACCCACTCACAAGGGCACTTCACTTCAACAGGCCAAAATATTATGTGTGATACAATACCATGATAAACAAATACAGTATCAAATTGAGGAAAAATTGTTTTCAAATAGGATATCCATACCCACACTAGCCAGCGTAGTGACTGTGCACCATCAACAATTTCCTCAGTATCAAGTTCCTCCCATGAATCTCCCTCCACGTTGTTTATCTTTGGTTTTAATATTCCCAAGCTTCTTCGTGCAGTATTTTCACTCCTTGGGCACCCTCTGCAACATTAGCTTTTGTTCATATCCTGTTATGAGGTTTAATCCCCTAGTCAAAACCCAATTCTTTGGGCTGATTCAATTATACACAAGAATGTAAAAACAAAAAAAAAATATTGCAAAGGTAATATGAAGAAATAATTG
Organism: Pelargonium nanum; assembly: GCA_036897485.1. Taxonomy (NCBI): domain Eukaryota; kingdom Viridiplantae; phylum Streptophyta; class Magnoliopsida; order Geraniales; family Geraniaceae; genus Pelargonium; species Pelargonium nanum. The sequence goes on along the minus strand of JAYMTF010000750.1, from coordinate 3,232 downwards.
TCCCATATTCTTCAGTGGAGTACAGTTATCTTAATTTTGTGAGCATTGTAAAATATCAAAAATTATGATTCTGATAGTTATTCATCATATGAAAAATAAGCTAGAGTCGGTAACATTTCCATGATGCTAGAATGTGGTAACTTTACATTTAGATCAATTGAATACCATTTGTCTATTCTACAATAAACTTCTATTAAAAAAAATATGAAAACTATCATACAACATTACCCCTACATAGATAGATCCAGATGTCCTGCTAGGAAAGTCAAATACATGAGCAAAAGTTCTTATGTTTGATTCTTTTGTTCTCGTAGAATTAGGCGCTATATGAACTCATTTTGTTTTATATGTTTCACATCTTGCACACAATATTCTCTTCAACTAATGACATCATATATCATCATCCTTTCTATTTGTGCAGATATGCTTAGAAAGGAAGAGAGCAGAGGTTACATCAATGCAATATAATTTGCATTACATAGAAAATCTGTGGGATAACAAAATGAATGGATGGGGAAGAAATTGAAAAAACTTTATCTCAAAGGAAGAGAATATACCCGCATCTCAATGTTTCCAAGGAATTGCAGCGCCTCACAAGTTCATATACACCATCCGGAGTAATGCTGTCACACTGGCTGCAAAATAACTTTCCTCAAAAATATGCAGATTTTAAAAGCACAGGGACGTTCAATTGTGCGTGATACAGTATTTACCAACCAATGGTTTGAATTATTCATGTTACAGATAACCTCAGATCATTGTAGGTAGTTTTGTATCAAGGACCCAAAAAAAGCAAAGCACATCACAGTGTATCTAATTAATATAAAAAGACATATTCCACATACTAATGCTGTCTGTATCCAAACAATTTATGATATGCATTTTGTTAAATTTGATAATGGGCTACATACCCCTACTAAAAGGTCAACCTTGTTAGTAGGGTTTCACTTGCACCATTATATGTAGCTCATACATTTTTTGTTTATTCGATGTAGGGCTTTATTACTCGCTTCAACACATCTACTTGTGTGCAACATGACACGAGAAATTATTGTCTAATTAGACCTTATCTGCAGACAGAACCTGATATTTCAAATTGAGTAGCATATTAATTCATTGAAATTGATATGAAAAAGTATTATGTACCTTATATCCACAGCTCGGAGATACTTGCATTTTTCAGCAACTTTTGTCAAGCCTATATCCGAAACATTTGAACCAGAGATGTCAAGGATTTCCCATGAACTTTCAGCCAAAGAGACGATGACATCATCATTTAGTAACTTTCTTCTCCGGGCAATGGCTGCCAATGCCATCTGAGATTCATTGATATAACCTTACAACATTAGAATCAATAAAAGCAGAGATCTCTCAGGAAATGATGTCAGACATAATACATGTTAATATATAACAACTGAAAGTCTTTAGTTTGCATTAATTTTTTTGTAGGTTTGCCTCATCAGTTGCACCAAAGTTAGGTTGGTTGTGCATGTTTTAAATTTAGCTTTTAGCTTGAAAAGTACAATTGTAGCCACAGATAAAGTGGATCAGTTCAAAGCTTTTTCCAACTCTGTTTTGCTTAAGTTTCCTTTGAATATTCAGGTGACATTGTTCAAGTCCACAATCCTATATGAAAATGTGCAAAGAACTCTAAATACTCTCTTTGTCCCAAAATGAGCATCTTGCATACCTTTTTTGGGAAGAAAAAAAAAAAAGATGCAGTGGATTAGTTTTTTTTTTATCAGCAAAATACTTACGTATATTCATAGCATTTCTAAGGAAGAAATGCTTACAAGTACTTACACCAATGGAAACAGTTGAGAAATCTTGACAAACGCTAAGAAAAGAGAATAAATGCTGGACATTTTTCCATGTACCCACACGTGCATTTGTTGTAACAAATCAAGGAGTCCTAACTAACTTTTTACAAGGATATTATTGGTAATTTATGCATAATTAACTTCCTAAAAAGAAAATAGGTCACCCGTTCTGGGACAAAAGTCTTAAGAGTAACAAACACTCATTTTAGGACGAACGGAGTAGTAAATACTTCTAAAAATATCAACTTTTGATTTTCTTTACATTGATTAATAATTTCTTGAATTGTATCTACTTACACAAACTTTAATAGGTTCGATCATTGATGCATGTAATAAAAGAAAGCATCCAATAGATAAAATAAAAGAGAGCATGAATTGGTTTACCCATACACACTGTGCATGCTATTGCTCACGCATAAAGAATAGAGGACACACAATAATGCTTCCTCACCTTGATATCAGCCGGGAAGCTGACAGAAATCTCACTCAAGTCTTCAATAATATCCTCAAAGTGCTTCCCAACAACTCCAAGGCACATGCTTTGTAAACTTGGAGGCTCTTTCTTCTGCCGGGGTAACCCTATCAAACATAGACTCAGCAAGTAAGGTCATGCAACAACAGCATAGCTGCTGCACCAGCATCTCAAGTAGCTATTACATAAAAATAAACCCTGAGCAAGATTTAAAGAGGCACGCGAAACATTATGCACTACCATGAAATTCACAATCTCTTCTTTCTCAAATAGAATATTGTTTGGGCATTTATGAACAATAAACCCTAAAACCATGTCTGGTACTATCCAAGAGCTCACAATTGTAAATAATTGAAATACCAGACTCAATAATTAATTTTCAGCAACCAGTAAATGGGCATCAATTTTATATCAATCAATAAACACATGAAGCCGATAATTTCTTTGCAATAGAGGCTATAGCTTTAAACTTCCAAATTCAGCTAAAAAAAAGGCAACTTTGTATGCAATTTACAAGATTGAAGAAAAAAAAGTACCTGAGAATTTCACTGTGGGGATGAGTTGTGAGGATTTGGGATTGGAATTGGAATTGGAATTCAAATTCAGCTTCTGCAAAGGAGTTTCTAAGGCCTTCACAGATTTCGCTTCTTCCATCAAATTCCTCAAACAGAGAATTTCAGGGATTTTATTTTCCGGGATTGTCGAGGAAAAAGAGAAACCGACTTTGAAAAAGAGAGAGCCAATATATATTAGGCTTTAATAGGTTTGTTGCTATTATTCATTAATTTTTCGAAAGAGATAAAGGTCAAATTGGTACACTTGAAAGTTTCAATTGTTCACTTTGGTACACAAAAAAGTTTAATGTTCAATTTGGTACGTGATTAAAGTATACTAAACCAATTTAGTACATACTTAACTCTCAGTTAGTTTTTTTCATCCA
>JAYMTF010000749.1:0-30713 GCA_036897485.1 Pelargonium nanum | reverse complement strand
TCATTACATAGAATTGAATTAAGATATTCTATGAAAATAGGATTTCTTCTATTCTCTTTTGAGAATTGAATAGCTTTTTTTTGTCTACCTTCATTTTTTTTATTTTTATCTTCTCAAGATAACATCTTAATAACTCAATCAAAATCTAAAGTCTTATCGAGACGAAAAGAACTCCATCTTGTTCCCAGGTGAAAAAGAGGCTCCTCCGATTTTTTGTTTGAGGGAAGAAATGGACACACCCCAAAAAAAACCCGAGCGCTCTTGGGTTTTACACATGAATTATTAAGGTGGACGTGTTAGGGGTTGCTATTAATTGTGCAACTATCTATCTTTATTTTGACTATCACCATTGCTAAAGCCTAAAAGCAACTTGATCTCATTTTAATCTAAAAAAATATCGTATTAGGATAGGCGTGTAGTGTAGGTAGCTTAAATATAATCTATTAGTTTTCCACGTAACTTTCTCAAATATTAACCACTTTTTATTTGATTTGTCAAAAAGTATTAGCTATTCAATTACGATTTGACAGTTGAACCATTGCATGGGCATGAAAAACAAATCATTTTGAAAATAAATAAATGCAAAAACCAAATAAATAGGCAGTAGTATAGTATATTCGAGTGATGGCACCTTGCAACCTCCGTCTTCAACAACACTTAATTTATATTGTATAATTATCGAAACACTAACTAAATTAAGAGATTTCATTTTTAATACATATTAATTTCAATATCGAATTACACTCGTAGTTAGAAATACATAAGATATACAACCAAATACATTAGCAAGAGTAAATTTTGAACGATAGTAAGAACTATCGACAGTGGTTCAAAAAAAATTGATAAAACATTGAGAAGAAAATAGAGAGCGGTTAGAGTTTTCAATTTTTAGAAACTTAACTAAGAGATTAATGTATATAATTTAGTAAAAATTAGGTGATTCGACTTATCTATAGTTAATCAAGTAAGTCATACACCTAAAACGACATAATTTTGAATAATTATTTGAGAAGAATATCAAAACTATGTAATTTAGATTAAAAAAAATGTATCCACAAAATATTATACGCATTTATCATAAATGACAAATTAATCAAAACTACGTAGTTTTGACATGCATACCTATGTTTTAACCTATAAAATTTCACATTTAAATGATGATTTCCATTACGATTCTCTATTTATAAAATATTAATGAAGTGATTCTATAAATTCAAAACCATATTATGCTCATAAATTATTTTGAGTTAATTCATATATGAGGAACATTTGAGCTTTATTTGGATAGGTAAAGATAAAAATAAAGAAAAACACACGTGACAATAATTGAAAGACAAGTAGTACATTTTTGCGTATTAATTAAAATGATCCCTAAAATGGCTAAATTTTGATGAGCTTTCTTATGAGTGGATCATAACCTTTTTTCTTTCTTCTTTTTGGCATTACATGGAAACGTGACCTAAAACATTACTTCTTTTCAGCAATGTTAGGTTTGTGATAATCTTCCAATTAACCCACGGAATTAGTCAATGTCTTCAACAAGTATTTACAATAAGCCCCAACAATTGGTGCATAATATTTCTTATTTTTGTTTCCATGTGTATCTTAAGGATCTACACTAAGATATTTATAAAATGGAAATATGTATATGTTCTAGAAATGGTTTACTAGTTCGATTCGATGACTATGGTTACAATCGAGAAAATAAAAGAAAAAGTCGTATGTAACAAGTTTGGGCATCGTAAGCATCTTAATGATCTATGTGTATCTCCCAATCAGCTTTCAAAAAGAAGATCTACATATGCTTATGTTCAATTGTTATTTCAAAGGGGAGTTGATAGTAATTGAGAAACGAAAACAGAAGTTTAAGGTGTAAACACAACGAACACATCAAAGGCAGATAAAAGACAACTTTTAAATCTATTTTCTATCCTTATTGTAGTTTTAAAAGTCCAAAATATATATATTTTAGTGAACTTGTGACCCCTGTTATGCAATTTATGTATATAAAAAGGAAGAACAAAGTGTATTTTTTTATATATTATAAATCACTTTGATTCTTATAGTAGTCAACCAAAACTAAGAAAAATGGATGGAACTTATTTAATTGGTCAAAATTAGTTTGATTTGTTACCTCACTCTTACACATATTAGTAGTATAAAACATTTAAGAGATAGGATTTATAAAATTTAAAATGACAATTTGATCAACTTTTCTTCTAATTGGTCAAAATTTTATTCACTTTTACTTTTCAGTTACATTTGTTACTTGACTTATTTGCATATTTATTCGAGATAGTCAAACCAACGATTCAGTAAACAAAAAAAGTTATATATTGAGTCATACGTTACATTTACAAATATGTTTATTTTTATAACTCAGACTTAAAAATACAAATACTACCCATCATATATAACTCATAAGTTCACACACTTTTGTTTAGAAATTGAAATCACAAACATTCATATTATGAAATGAGTAATAAAAGTCTTGGTCATTAAAAGAGGTGAGGTCTCTATTCTCTACATAAACAAAATTAAAGAAATGAATTAGTAGTATAATAAGATAAACCATCTAATAAAGGATATCCACAATGCATAGGTAACCCCTTGGAATGGTGCAAAGAGTAAGACCAAAATGAAAATGAGAGGGCACTATGAGCATCAAGGTGGTCCCCACTGGATCACAAGGAGAATATGACCCTTTACTAACCCTCCAAATCACAATCCCTCATGAGATATGTGCTTCCAAACCCATCCCTATAACCTTCCCCTTTTCATGATAAAATATGTGCTAATTCAATTCAATTAGTCATGGGGAGAGGGTGATTGGATATGGGGAGGGGCATTCTTGGAATTTCAACTCATTAATTTTCTTTCCAAACCCTAAACAGCAAAAACAAAAGTGGCTTTAATGGAGGGCCATCCCTAAGAATTAGCCATTAAGTGAAAGATTAAGGCAAATGATTCATATAGATAAGAGTGGTGGTGAGGAGGAGAGAGAGAAAAGAGAGGTGGAGAAGTTTTTATTTTTTCTTTTCTTGTTGGTAGGGTTGGGCGCCCATATCATCTTATCGTGCGCATTGCTTTTACCGTTTCATTTATATCTATGACTACATTAAAATGTTTAAAGTTGCGAATGGTCAAATATTTTAAATTTTAAGTTTTTTTCCAACATTTTGAAATTATCATTCACACAAGCTTCTAGAAACTTTATAATCAAACTCCAACCATAATCCTTGATACAAACCAACCATCACTCACATAAAATGAATAAAATCCACTACAATTTTATATGTTTTCTTTTTAAAGTAACTCATCTATTATCTATATATGAGCCAAACATAAACATATTTGAAATTACGTTAGAGGCATGTAAACCTACTCACGATTCTAAGTATGACACAAAATCCGATGACCTAGTAAAAACATGTCCTTGATTCGCAAATCTACAAGCGAAACAAAAAAATTACTAGTAAAAAGTCTAGTAATATTCAAATTTATTACTCAAAATCAAACTGAAAATACTGTTATCCGCAAGTTTTCACAACCTCCATGACTTGAAATGCATCCTATTCCATCACTATCTCTTACCACCCCTAATCCATCACACAATTGAAGATTTTCTCGATAGAAATTGCTTCAATAACTTGACGCTCCACCTCCCACCCTACTCATAATGAAAGAAAAAGAAAAACTCACAACAAGGGAAGACAATACAAAACTTCTTACAATAAAAGACATGTCGCAACTTCCACCAATAGAGTAGAAGCAAACTATAAAACTAACATAATCACTAAAATACAATTTAAAACACGGAAAAAGTTAATTTACCCGTAGTAAACATATTGTCGCGCACTAACATATAGTGATGACGGAGATGATAATAAAACAATTTTTAAAGTGTTAGAAGGGAATACATGAGTGGGTTTGACCAAGATAAAAGTCAAAACAGTAAATATATGAAAAAAAAAGTATAGTAAAGGGTAATACAAACAAAAGGCAATAGGTTGGAATTGGACCAAAAATATTAAAAACAAAGAAAAGAGGTGGCCCAAAAAACGCGTATAAATACCATATTCTACCCTAGAAAATGACCCACATATAGTGGGTGTTTATTTTTTGATTTTATTTTCAAGTGTTGGTGGTAGCAAAGGAGATTGGGTGTGCCCTTAAAAGATTAGATGCCCAAATCAAGGAAGTAACCTCTCAATCTACAAATATGAAAAATCCCATTAATTGTGGGCTTAATGATATGACCCATTTTTAATTTAATTCCAAATATATCCCTCATTAGGGGTTTTGGGTCAAATTGTTTGTATAGTAAAAAGAAAACAAACAAACCCTCCCCCAAATACACTACCAATTCCCATTCCCAAATCCCAAATACCAAAACCTCTCTCTCTCTCTCTCTTTCTCATTTCCTTCAAAACAAGAAAAATATAAACTTTGTTAGCTTTTGCTGAGGAATTGAAAAAAAAGATGAGTCAATGACCTTCTCCTCCTCTGTTACGCCGTAACGGGCCGTTTTTCCCAAAACGCCGTTAATATCGACCCACCCGTTTTTTAGTCACGTGCGTTTAAGCACATTACTGCTGCTTTGGACTTTATGGCTCTGGAACAGCTTAGCCTCGCCACCGCGAGCCCTGTTGACGGCGCCGCCGCCGCCAACAGCGCGTCCGTAACCGTCGCCGTCGAGGGTCGGCCTGCTGCGATGGAGGGAGGAGGCGACGACGGGAGCAGAGTCCCGAGGCTCCCGCGATGGACGCGGCAGGAGATTCTGGTGCTGATTCAGGGGAAGCGGGTGGCGGAGAATCGGGTCCGGCGGGGCCGGACGGCGGGGATGGCTTTCGGGTCGGGTCAGGTGGAGCCGAAGTGGGCTTCGGTTTCGTCGTACTGCAAGCGCCACGGCGTGAACCGGGGACCGGTCCAGTGTCGGAAGCGGTGGAGCAATCTGGCCGGAGATTACAAGAAGATCAAGGAGTGGGAGTCGCAGATAAAGGAGGATACGGAGTCGTTTTGGGTCATGAGGAACGATTTGAGGCGGGAGAGGAAGCTTCCGGGTTTTTTCGATAGGGAGGTTTACGATATTCTCGACGGAGCTCCAGCTATTTCTCCGGCGCTTCCGATTCTCTCCCTGGCGGCTCCGCCGCAGGCGGTGGCGAAAGAGGAGTCCGTGGAGGTTTCGGAGGAGGCGGTGTTTGACAGCGGCCGGAGCGCGGCGGCGGAGGACGGGCTGTTCTCGGACCAGGAGGACGGTGGCGGGAGCCCGGAGAAGGAGGTTCCGCTGGCGATTCCGGCTCCGATGCCGATTTCAGGTGATTGATTCGAAACTCGAATAAAGTTTGAATTTTTATGAATTTTGATTATCGAAGTGGATTGTATTTCATTGGAATATGTGGATCATCAATTTTCTTATATAAAAATGATAACCCATTTTGCAAAAAATATAAATAAATATATATTTTCCTCTTCTGGTGGGATTCTTTTATTCGAATTGGCTGGGCTGTGGTTTTTTATTGGATTATTATAACAAATCTACTGTGGAACATTTTGTGTTTTTTCATGGGAAGTTGGTGATATTGGATTTACAATGGATAATTTGATTCTGGGTACCATTTGATCTCATTTGTTTACTCTTGTAACTGTTTTTTTTTACTTGTTATGTTTTTTGGCATTTACAGAAAAGCAGTATCAACCAATTCCAAGGTCCTCTCAAGCACAAAGTGGTCCAAGACCCTCTCAAGCTCAAGGTAATGCCACTACTATCTCCATTTGTAAAACAAGCATATCTTGCTTCTTTACCTGTTACTGTAACATGACATTGGGAAATAATTCGAAGTGATTCGAGTTTGGTAACTTTCTATTCTGGTGATACGGTTACTGAGATTTGTTCTGAATGGTTTGTTTCGGTGCACATTGTTGTCAACTTGTCATGATAGGTTTAGTTAAACTGATAGCCATAAACTCTCGGTTACAATTAATGCTAATAATCCGAGTCTCTTTCCCCCAACCTCTCTACTCTCAAGAATTGCTTAGGGTAGGAGTCAGATGCTTGTTTTTTGACCTTCCAACATTTAACGTTGGTGGTATACACGTACCGATGAGCCCCACACATGACATAACCTATCGCAACTACATTGAAATAAGGGGTGCCTTTTAACACCCATTTCACATCCCTTCTCTTGAACATCATTTATTGTGCTAGGGTTTTAAGAGTTTGGCTAAAAGTTCCAAGGGTAAGTTGCTAAATGTACTTTGGACTTTTTCGCTTTGGTTGGTGGTGGGCCTGAACAACCTCTTGATAGCTGATACTACAGTGCATTGAGTTGAGGTGCCTTTTATTATCTATCTTTAAGTTCTATTTATTGAACTAGAACTTTAAGACTATATGGTATAATGGTTAGCTGCGAATTCCTTGAATATTGTTTATCACTTTTTGTTGCTTTGCTGGTACTCAATCAATTATGTATCGATTGTGGTTTAGGGCTCTACTCGTTGGTTCCTTCTGAAGACTTGTTGAGTGTCTTCCACTGTACCTACGGTTTGAGATCAGTTGATTACTTTGCCACACCGTTATTTGAAGTTTTGAACAGCATGTCTATTAGTGTTGTATATTCTCTCTTCTATTAACTAACTTATTATAGGGACATCATTGATAATTTATGCATAACTAACTTTCTAAAAAGGAAACAAGACACTTATTTTGGGACGGAGAGAAAATATAGTTTCAGACTGCCTAGTTGCGGCAATCTTCTAGTACATTTGGAAAAAAGAAGTGTATTGCTGAGATCTAGTAACTTGCATTTACATGGTCAACTATGTCATTGTGATCTGAGTCCTAGCAATAGAGTTCATTGACAACAAGCCTACTTCTTTGCCTTGGTATGCAGGAACATCAAACGAGAAACAGCCAGCTTCAGCTCCTGAATTAGGATCTGCTTCACAAGATGGTCGGAAAAGGAAACGGACTGCCACAGATGGATGAGACGAGGAAGCAACCAGCTTGCAGAGTCAGTTGATTGACATCATGGAAAGGAATGGAAAAATGCTGAATGCCCAACTTGAGGCCCAAAACACCAATTTCCAAATGGAACGGGAGCAGCGAAAAGACCATGCTGATAGCTTAGTTGCTGTTCTGAACAAGCTCGCGGATGCTCTGGGGAAAATTGCTGATAAGTTGTAGAGAAAGGCAGTCAAAATATAGTGTATATAACAAGAAGTGCTCAACACCCATGGAGATGGAAGAGAGACCATAGTAGAGGCTGAAGAATTGACAGATTCAAATTTTTATGATTTATCTTAGGATCATTTGCCTTCAAAATCAAAACTGTTTTCTTATTTATAGGTTTATTTTTCTCTTATTGGAAGTCCACAGTTTTTTCACTTCATATTCTTCTGACTGACTGTCATTATAGGTTCCATACACATAAATAAGTACAGAAATTATTCTATGTTCAAGTTGCTGTTTATTTATTTATGAGCCCTTGTGACTGTTTTGGTCATTGTACAGACTATTAGGTTCTCAAGTGCTATACCACTTGTTTTCCTGATTTGCCTTTTCCTATGAACAGTACATACATAATAAGATTTCCATGAAAAAGGCATTGATTACATAAAAACAGCCTGTTGAAACAAAGTACAGAAGATGAATGCTACAGACACTATGACACTGGTAGAAGGGAACCACTTGACAGTACAACATACAGCTTCAAGAGTCAGTCATCAGACCTCGACGGATTTCTAAACCTACGACTTGGCTTCTGAAGATAGACTCCTCCCTTGTCGGCTTCTTCTGTTTCGGGTACATCTTCATCCATTGCACTGGTTTCATCTTGTTCAACTTCTCCAGCTGCAATGCCAACGGGGTAACCTGTTCGGTTTGTTGATTGAGTATCACTACCTTCCTTGTGTTGCTTTACCTCACTGCTGTTACCCTTTTTCTTTGGAATAAAAGTCACTGATTTTGGATATTCAGCTGAAGCATGATCCAGCTCTGTTGCCTTTGATCTTTGGACAAGCTTAAGGAAGCCCATACAAGCTTCAGTATTGGTCTTGTTGGATACATCATCATCAGTAGATGTATCAAAAGTATAATGTTTGTAATTTGAAGGATTCAGAATGTAATCTGGAACCCTATTAGTATTTTGGGCTACAGCAGTTTCATTTTGCAGGGCTATTGAAGTCTCGGATGGGGTCTCTGCATCCTGTGTTTCACCAGCATCTGTCAAACCAGAGTTAAATTTGACACGTTTTCGCGACTTGAAATCTGTATCCCTGTCTTTCCTTTTCAGTATAGACTTTGGCTGGGAACCATTTTCTGATGCTTCTACATGTGGCTCCTCAGCTTCTGCAACATTTGCCTTAGAAGGACGACTTTTTTCAGCTTCGTCTTCATCTTCTTTTAGCCTGATTTTTGCTGCCAAGTGATTGGCACGTGGATCCTTGGTTTTGGGAAGCACATTGTGCGAGTTCAAATAATCCCCATGATCAGAAACATTCCTCATATACATGCGATCACCAGCATTTTCTCTACCTGAAGCCACTTTGTCAAATTCATCCTCCTCATCCTGCACGTTGAATGATAAAAACAGAAAAGAAAGGTCAGTCTCTCGAGAAATGACTACCAGGGAACATCAATGTGCAAACCTCAATGTTGCATAGACACAGGTACAAGATACGAGACATGGATACAACAACACGCAATTTATATAAAATCAATAAATCATAGATTGACACGATATGTTAAGAATACGTTCAATAATAATAAATGAAAGCTTATATTTGCTATATTAGTGCATACAAGTAACACAAAGTCATGTTTGTCAATGTGTTTTACAATGTAGAACAAGATCAATCAATTCATTTTAAGAAAAAAATGGGGGCATACGTAGGGTATTTACACATGTCCACTTAAAAACATTATTAGAAAATTGGGGGACATGAAAAATCAAGTGTACGACATGTATTTGAAGAGTGTCCGAGAATCATGGGCAAACTTCTTCAGAGATTACACTACTAACCAATCACTGTCACAAACTTCTGGAATTTTATACAAGCATGGATTAAAACGTTTTAAAGGAATACAGAAACATAAGCAAGTAGGAAGACATTAGAAATGTAACAAAATAGTCACATAAGTTTTTTTTTTTTTGGGTACTATATCAATTTCCTTCCATATAAAGAATTGACCTGTGTGAAGACATGCAGCACCAAGACTCTATGTAATCGGGTATTTTAGTCCACTTGTTCACACATCACTACTAACATTCATAAGTTCCCAACATTCCCGATTCTTAGAATTTCAAAAGACATCTAAATGATGTACTCTCGCCTTGCACTTTTGCTCTAATTTATGTGATGATGTCTAGCCTAAATCCAGGAACTTGAGGTAAACCCAGAAATGTTAACTCGAGTACATCCATAAACCTCATTACTGTAGTAAGAACCTTGATGGAACTAAGCTTTGTCCTTAAAATACAAGATTGCACTACTCAGTCGAAACAAGATATGGCTCCACAAAACCACTTCCAACCGTGTGTGTTGCTGTGTTTCCACACTAAACATGTACAATGGATTAATGGACCACATATTCAGTGCATTCCAATAAACAAACTGCATTTTGAATTTGATAACCATCTTTAAGACCCGGCTACGAGATCTAAACCCAGTATTCTTTATCACATCCATGTCAAGCCATATCATTTACACATTATAAAATTTGATTAGAAATGCATATTTTTTTGCTTATTCAACAAATTTAGCTCTAAACTACATCTCCAACCAAATAATATACTTAAGCCACATCTTCAAGTTTTTACTCCATGAAAAAAATACATAACATATACTGATTTATTAATAATCAAACAATTAAAAGGAGAATAAGATACTACCTCGCGATCGAGAGTAGGGTCAAGACCTATCGAAGATCTAATCTCCCAACCATCGTCACCATCCTCCTCGTCGCCGCCGTCACCGACTTCGAATTCTTTTCGACGATTTCTTCTCGAAACCTTCCGATCTTTCGGTAAAAATCCGTCAAACGAAGAGGAGCACGGAGTTTCATCTCTGTCGGACGTGTCCGTGTCGCGCCTCCACTCTCGCCGCTCGATCTCGTCGTCGGTGAGAGACCACGCCGGAGAAGATTTTGAAGAAGCGAGTGAGCCAAATACCTTGTCTACCCGGGCTCTGAAGCTATCGTCCACCTCCATAGCTTTTGAGGACGCCATGGATTCGAGATCTCGAAGACTGAATTTGGGGGTTCTGCAATTTATTTGCCCGTTGTGGCGTTTGTGTTTTGAATGGAGCAAACAAGCGCCACATGGTTTTTATATACTCTCCACGAGGTCGTAAGGCCATTTAAATCTTGGGCCGCTCTGATGGGCTAATATATATAATTGGGCTCTACCAGCCCACAATCTCATATGCAATAAACTAGAGTTGCAATTGGATTCGGATCGGATTAGTTTCGAGCGGAGACTCGTTTGGAGAGAGCCTTGAACCCGAATGAGCTCATTGAGATGAGCTTGAGAAGGCGTTTCCGACCAGATATCTCATATACGGTTACTAAGTTAAGTAAATACACAAGTTGTCCAGATCGAACACACAAAACGATCTTTGACAGAGAGATGAAATACCTGAAGATAATTGTTACCCCGATCTACATTATGAGAAATTTCCAGCAATTCTTAGAGGTTTTAGATACGAAAGCCGAACAACAGTCACTTTGTTACATCATATGATGTGAAGATAAGTTAGGATTAGATATTTTTGAATTGAACCATATTTCAAAATTTTTAGCGCAAAATAAACAAATTTACGCGAGTTTGTATTTAAATTTGTATTTAGTTTATTAGGGGATATATATAAGCCAAATTTTCCTAATTATACGGGAGTTTACACATCAGCTTGAGAGCAACATCTCCTATGAATCCATAGAAGAAAAGCAAGACAATGTTTCAACTTTAGTTTCATATTCAAATGTGATGTCCCTCTCGGCCGGTCCTTTTTAAGTTTGCATGTTGGGATGTTTTGTGTGTCACAACACGACTAATTAATCTTGCGCATGTGTTTTAAAGGCCAAACACAAACACGACACAATTACAGAATGTATGAATCCAAATACGCTAATTTTCGTGTCATATTTGTCACCTCTAGTTGAGAGTCTTAGATCTTATCTTCTCCTTTTTTTCATTTCTGACGGCGCTTTTATAGTGACTTGTGTCAAACCCTAATTTCTTCGATTTAGTTATGCCTTGGGTCGAGTTTCAGTGTGTTGTTGTTTTCTCTGTGACGCGGCCCCGCGTTGGGGGTATCGCCGGTACCAACACTTTGTCAAACATTTTCACCCAAATTGCTTCCAATCTCAAACCCAGTGTCTGCCCAGAAAAAAAAAAACAGATCTCTGGAGCCTTCATTTTATGGATGTGCCCACAAAAATAAGTGATTTGCATATTCTGAATAATGAAATGGTCATGTAGATTTATGATAACAAACACACAAACACAAACTTAAAAAAAAAAACAATTGTTTTTCTTAAAAAAAATTAAGAATACTAGCCTAATTTTACCCAACCTTTTTCACACATCATATTTGAGTATTTGACATTGCAATGGTTGTACTTGGTACTGGTTTTGTTATGTTATGTTGTGTTGTGCATGGACCACCTGGAGCAGACTGGTTTCTGTACAAAAAGATTCCTCCAAAGTATTATTATTGAACTGTCATGCAAGCCAATGCTGCTTTGCATTATTGGATTTGGCATCTAATCTTCTGATAGCTCTGCACATGACACCACAAAAAACCCAGAATTCATAAGCTCAAGAATCATGAGTTTTTAAGGATTCCAAATCTATCTATCAAAACATAGCTAGTCACCCAAGGGTAGTGGCGCAGTTGGCAATAAAGACTGCGCGAGTGGGAAGGGGGTTTGCGTTCGATCCCCGCTCAACACACTCATAGGGAGAGGTGAAAGCTTTAGCTGTGAACAAACCTCGAATGAGAATTAGTCTGAGTGTGGTAAAACACCTTAAAAGTGTCAACCGCGAGGTATAATTTTTCTATGTTTCACCAAAAGAATGTGGTGATTGAGAGAGAGAAGAAAAAAAATGGCAAGTGGTCAAAAAGGGAAGGAACATAGCTAGGCCATAGTCTTCATCATAGTCATAGACAGTCCATTCTCTTCCCATTCTCTTTTCCACTTTTTTTTTCTAATCTCTTATCTTTGATGGTTTATAAAATCAATTCTTTTTGTCCTTCTTTCTTCTTTTTTGGACTAATTTTGCTACCCTATGTGAAAAGAAGTGATAGACTGTGTTTGGGAAGTATAAGTGATTGTTCTCATTGTTGTGTGCAACTTTATTTGCATTACACATTGATCTATTTTTGGTCACATTCCTATAGACCATAATAATATTGGAATAAAAGGATTTGATCAACAATTGTAGCTTGGACAAAACTTGAAATTATGATGCCACTCAAAATATCTTAAGTAAAATGGACTCATTACAAGTGTAATCTTTGAGAGGGAAATGGTCGAAAATCAAGTCAAAGTTCACAAAGTTATCCGAGGGCCCAACACTACCCAAACAAAAGCGTCAAAGTGACATGTCACATTTTGCTTGTGTGTTTCAGTGTTTGTCATCTACATTTTCGTTCGCCTTTCACGACCTCTCGTCCATCATTCACCTCCACGCCTTGGGTCCTCCAATCGAGCCCGTGTCACTTGTCTGTTGACCGCAATCAAATCCTTTCCCTACATTTTGCATCTTCATGCCTTCCAAAATGCATCATGGACGTTAGAATGCTACTCGAAAGATAGGCGCTCTTAGAAGCTCATCTCTTATTTCCCGTTGCTTGAGAGGCATGTGAAACTCTCAAGGTCTCCATTGATGCTCACAAGGCTTTTTCCAAAGCTTCTCGTGAAGCACTTTCTCCATGATCTAATCATTCTCATGGAAGTAGTACTTCCTAGAACACTCTGATGTGATTTCTAGAGGTGTTTTCAAAAATGTTTCCGCTCAAGTCATCATGCAAACTTTCGGATGACACTCCAACACTTGACACTTTGATCCATTAAAAATTGCTTCTCCTAACAAATGCCAATGTTAAAAAATTTCACGCGTGACAACAGAAAAATCAAGATTCAAATCAAAATTGTAAGCTCCAACTAAAACTCTACCACATCACTGACTAATCGCAATTGTTGAGTCACATCACTTCAACCAATCAACAATAGAACAATTCCATTTTATGTATTACTTCGATGCTCACCCCAATCAACTACTTGTCGTGCTCAATCTATACACATTGATTTTGTATTGATATGTACTTGTTTTTTTTTTAAAACATAGTTTGAGCCATCTTTAAAGTCTCCAAAACAAAAGCTATCATACAAAAATTTGGCTGGTGCTAGATCCAAATTATTTGCGAGTCTAATATTGGAAGCCAATGAAGAAAAAAAAAAATTGGTTAAACCGACCACCATGTCCATGTACCATACCATCAAATCAATTCATGTGTGTGCACCAACAAACATCACACTTCACACACATATAATCCAAAAGGTTTTTGAGTTGAGAAAATATAAACAGTAAATTAAAATTTTATTTTTGGGACCCAAGTATAGTGGCGCAGTTGGCAATACAGGCTGCGTGAGTGGGAATAACGCTTGCGTTCGGTCCCATATTAACGCACCCCTAGGGAGAGGGATGAGCTTTAACTGTGACTTACCCTCAAATGAGGATTAGTCTGGATGTGGTAAAACGGATTAAAGGTGTCAACTGCGAGTTTGCGGGCCCGCTTAAGAACCGCATGATGTAGACCGAAATTTTGTTTTTCATTTTTGGCCAAACCACACATCATTATTGCCACTACTCATCTTCATGTTGCATTAACAACTTGGAGGAACAGAATGGTTTCGCTTGCTGTTGGTCCTACTTTCAACAATTTTATTTGTTCATATTCTATATATTTTTGTTAAAAAAAAATCACATAATTCACCCGCTAAATGTTCAATTTGAAGCTCAAAACATGTTAAATTATAATTAGTTCTCAAATATTTTCTTGACGGTGACTGGTCACGTGAGCTGTTTTGTACAATTGAACTGTTATGTCAACAAAATTATTGATTTTTTTATATATAATATATTTTAAATTTTATGCCAAATCACTTAACAGAGAAATTGACGGAAACTAACAATAAGGACTATCTTAGGTATACATTTGAAAGTCCATGGAAAATTTTAAGTTAATAAAGTTCACGAATCAAATTGAATTTTTTACTTATGGTTAACGATGTTAGTTACACTTAACGAATTTCGTCCATCTGTCCAAGAAATTGACGTAATGTCCTAAACTGTGACGATTTTGGGGATGTTTTGCACTACCGTGTACCAGTTAAATCAACTTTGCATTGAAACAAAACGTTTGATGGTTCGTAAATTAAAATAATACGCTCTAGACAATACATGGACTAAAATGAACCTTCATCCATTATAGAATATTAGAGTTAATTGAAACTAATAGTTAAATTATGTGTAAAAAACTTGACTTACAAATCACTTAAGCGATTTAATAATTTATTGTCGGATATTTAATATTTTAGAATGATTATTTTCATGTATGGGCAAGAAAATGGAGGGAAACCAAACTTGGGTCCCACTCCTCGTAAGTGCTAGGTGTGCACGACAGAACCATCTCTCTCAAACCTCACGGAGCGTGTCCCACAAACGCGCTCCCACGCCCAATCCGACGGCTGTGGTTTCACGTTTGACCACACGCGCGTAAATCAGCGTCGCGGAACCGAGCAACAGAGTTTCAGATCATCCTGTAAAGAGAACCATTGTCAGAAACTGAGAGTACACCAACACTCGGTCCCAGAGCCACCGTTGGATGCGAAACGACGTAGTTTTCGGCTTCCAAATTTGTTTTATTTCGCCTCCCGCGAACTAATTACACGAAAAATTGCAGAATTAAAAAAGAAAAAGAAAAAGGGAATAGAAAAGTGAAAAAGGAAAATAATAAAAAATAAATAAAAACAGAGAAAAAGAGTGTGTCTGTGTTTTTGCTTTTATCTATGTTTATGTCTTCAACATTTCAAGGTTTTAGTGAAATCGAAAAATGGCGTAAACAAAATCAAAAATCGTCCCACTCAATTCCCAAGACTTTCATTTCACAAACACAGAGCCTCCATCAATATTGCTGCTGTTGCTTCAAAACCAAATCCTCTCGTGTTTTCTTGCCCCTTTTAGGGTTTCTAGGGTTTTGTGACCAAATAGAAAATCATTTTTGAAACGGAAGAAGCAAGAGCGAGACTGAATTTTGAAGTTCAGCTTCAATGGCGTGAAATTTGCAGGAATTCGGCTGCTATTGAGTTGTCTGCTATTTGAGCTTTGGAGTGGAGATTTTTGGCTTTTGTTGGAGTTGAATGGTGATGAAGATCAGAGTGGAACGCGAGATCTCGCTTGGATTTTGATGATCCGCAGTGGTTGTTTGAGGATTTTTGGACTCTAGCTGTGAAGATCAAGCATTGTTGATGTGAAATTTAGAATAGTGGTTTCAAAAATGCATTTCGCGAAGCTCGATGACTCTCCTATGTTTCGCAAGCAGGTCAGCTCTTTCTCTGTTCCTGTGTCTGGCTGTGTCTTCGTCTTGAAGTCTTGGAAAAGGAAAGTTCTGAAGTTTCTAATTTTTTAACGTTTGTTTTTCCTTGGTTGCTTCCGCAGCTGAATCATTTCCGGTTTCATAACTTTGATTATCATTTACTAGTACCATTATGTTCTGTGTCATTGGTTACATAACTTTAAGCAAATGGATGAGAGTTTGTGGAATCTTCATAAAAATGCACAATTATTTGGGAATTTAATGGAGGTTTAGTGGGATTTTGGAAAATATAATGAGAATCGTTGTCAGTTTAGTCCTAGGCAAGTTTCTTTAAATGCTGACATGTTTGTGATTTTGAAATTTGTTTCCTTGTTGGGTGAAAGCTGAATTTATTTAGGAAAGTATTATTATTTCATTTTTATTGGCCATTTATTGTCCATAAATGGTTGGACTCTTAGATATCTCTATGAATTGCTACTCTGTTACTTTATAGTTGCAAGTTGTATAGATTGTTACAATTGATAAATAAAAAAAAAAGGAAGTTTTCAATGTTGATAAGTTTTGTCCATTATCCACAGAAAATACCTTTGTGAAACAAAATATCCTTTATGGAAGCATTTAACTGTATCATTCAGTGGGAATTGGATGCTCATTCCTTCAGCACAATCTTTTATTTTATAAGTTTTTCCTTATGTACATAAGATTGAATTTCATTTGCTAGTAGTCTGAGCCATCTGCCCATCTGTTTGTGTTGTTGTTCACTGTGAGAGCTGGTATTTGCAGATAATAATGTGTTGGAGAACTTTTTAAGCATACCCTACTTATTATGAGTTGCATATCTACTAGTCATGTATATCTCAAGTTTTCATTCAAGTTTACCTTTCAAATGACATTCATTTGATAGAATATTGATTGGAGAGGGTCAGGTGCTTTGTAAGTGGAACATATTCTTCCTTTTAAGATATATTTGTATCACCAGTCACCCTCAAAGGGATGCCAAAAAAGAGATATTTATATATCCATGTGCATAAATGTTTAGAATCTATTGTAACTTTTAAGGATTTTGAAATGTGCAATGTAGCCTTGGGTTCCTTTCCTAACCTTGGCAAAGTCTAAAACTTGCTATCTACCATTTGTTAAATTTCAATCTATTGATGCTTATCTTTTTATTTTCCTGCCCTTTTTCCAGATTTCAATTTTTCTTTCTTAAAGTTGACATGTCAGACACATCAAATTTGTTTTAAATTATTCACACATCAATGAATTGTGAACTTTGCTTTGAGTCGTTAATGACTTTCAGAGTGATGCAGATACAATCCATGGAGGACAGTGCAGAATCATTAAGGGAGAGAAGTCTAAAGTTTTACAAAGGCTGTCGAAAATATACGTATGTCTGTTTTAATATACATGCTGAACTTTCTCTTTGACTATTGGTGGAAATTTCTGTTTATGTTTTGTTTCCAAGAAAAGTTTGAAAGTATGATGCTCTGGCTTCTAGCTATTGTTTGTATATGCCAAATTAGATCAGTGTGTCGTGCATATGTATTTCTGAACACACAGCATTGCTATAAAATAAAAAACCTTCCTTGACTGTTTTCTTGTTTTTAAACAATCATTTTTGTTATAGTGGTAGCGTTGGATTATATTTTTTTTTTCAGGAATGGGAATGAGATTCTCATTCTTCATGTTTGAATTAGGGCGTTTTGGACACGAAAATGACTTCAGAATGAGAATCTCATTCCCATTCAACATTTTTTTTATCCACACGCTACCAGATATTGTGCTGTTCTCTGGTTTTGCTGTGGTCGGTCATGGTTTGTGTTGTTAGATTGCTATGCACTTTTCCTTGTGCCTTAAGCTTCTGAAGGATTTTAATTGCATACTTTCCTTACTTGTAGTGAAGGACTTGGAGAGGGATATGATGGGGATATTGCCTTTGCGAGTGCCCTTGAAACTTTTGGTGGAGGGCATAATGATCCCATTAGTGTGGCTTTTGGAGGTATGACTGTTTTCTTATGTTGAAGTTACTTTTTAATCGACAAGGTAGGCTTCATTGGTACATTCGTTTATTTGTGCCACTGGAAACTCTGAATTGTTAATGATCTTTCAATGGTTGTTGTCTACTATTACTGTAGACCTTTCAATTTCATACATATTCCATCTACCTTTTCTTGTTTATAGTGACTTTGTATGAGAATTGGTCTTATTATCTGGATTCTGTTAGCTGCCAACAACTCCTGGATAATATGCCATTAGCTGAATCTACTTTTTGCTTCTTTAGGTCCTGTTATGACCAAATTTACAATTGCATTGAGGGAAATTGGTACATACAAAGAAGTTCTCCGTTCACAGGTAAAGATGCTTATTGCTGTTAAGCTCTATATATGATAATTGTGTTTTTTCCCCTTTCTAAATACAGCAATCCATTTGTGTTCTTTGACTGCTGCGTCTAGGTTATGAAATGGAGTAACATATTTACATGCTATCTAGGAGTGCTCTCTGTCTCTCTCACTGCTATTGCTTGTGTTATTTATCATATTTTCTTGACACTGATCGATTGCTTTCTGTTTTGATTCACTTCATTTTTGTTGGGTATCCTTTTCCAGGTTGAGCACATGCTCAATGATAGACTCCTACAATTTGTCAATATTGATTTGCTTGACGTCAAGGTACCAGTAACTGCCTTTAGTATCTGCTTATGACATTGCAACGGAAGCTTAGATGTTAAGATGTCTACGTGTTTATTGATTTCCTTTCCTACATTAGTCACTTATCTACCATTTTGAGCCGCCTTACTTTTCTCAAGTGACGGATATTATTAAGGAGTTCATTTTCCTGAAATACAACTGCCCATTTCTTAGTTTCTGCTATTTCCCCCTAATTCATGCATTTTTTAGTAATTGATTTGAGGAATCTTGTCTTGATGCAGGAAGCACGGAAGCGTTTTGACAAGGCCAGCCTTCTTTATGATCAGGTGCATCTTGTAGTTCAATACTAGTTTAATCTGATGATGTTTAGTGTTTCAAATTACCTTGGTATTCATCTGGGGGCACCATTTCTTAGCATGTTAATCAATATCCCTTCCTTCAGGTGCGCGAGAAGTTCCTGTCGTTGAGGAAAGGAACAAAATCTGATGTAGCTTCTGCTTTGGAGGAGGTATAATGACATTGCCCGAGAAATGATATATATGCACTTTCTCATCTACGTAATAGTCGTTGTATAGGGAAATACTTGAATTTTACATTATAATATTCTGCTATATCCCAGGAGCTTCATAATGCAAGGTCTACATTTGAACAAGCTCGGTTTAACCTGGTAAGTAGAATCTTGCATTTACAGTTCTCTTCCTATTGATGTTTCAATGATCAATGTATTCTCTACGATTAGGCTTTGTAATTGATCACTCTCCATGTAGGTAACTGTTCTTTCAAACGTTGAGGCAAAAAAAAGGTTTGAATTTTTGGAAGCAGTTAGTGGTACTATGGATGCACATCTTCGGTACTTCAAACAGGTAAGTCACATGGTTCAACTCTTTTTTTCTCTTTTTCCGTGCTTTACATGTGTTTGTATATATATATATATTCACACACACTCATATCTTCTGAACTTCACAATGTCTTAGGGATACGAGTTGTTGCATCAGATGGAGCCTTATATCAATCAGGTTTGTTGCTATATGCCTATATCAGCTCTACATTTGAAGCAAATCTATTCATAGAAGCATTATTGTATTACTCAAAGTACATATAGGATTATTTTGTGAAAGAACCAAGTTTAAGAGACCATGACTGCTTTTCATCTCTTGATATATGGACCAAAAAGTGTGATGCTTTAGCCTATATTGACTTAGCACAAAGAGAATCAACAGTGGATGAAGTTAGTTGTCTACTATATTGTGCCATACTAAAAGAAAAGGATCTGCACAAATATGGATTATATGACTTTATTCCACTTTATTGGTTGTCACTTAAATTTTATGGTTTTCTAAGGCTGTCTATTTTATTATTATTCTGGGCGTTATTGCAATACAAGGTCTGTTGTTATTTTGCAGGTATTGACTTACGCACAGCAATCAAGGGAAAGGGCTAATTATGAGCAGGCAGCTCTTAATGAGAGGATGCAAGAGTATAAACGGCAGATTGATCGAGAGAGTAGGTTGTCTTCCAATGGTTCTAACGGATCTCCCAATGGAGATGGTATACAAGCTATTGGTAGAAGTTCACATAAAATGATAGAAGCAGTTATGCAATCCGCAGCGAAAGGAAAGGTAGCAAGGAAGCTTTTAAGCTTCAGGCCATATATATACTTTTTTTTTTCTTTTCCATTCTTATTGTTTTTCAATATGCTTGCATCTAAACCTGTGGACTTAACTTCAGGTTCAAACCATTCGACAAGGTTATCTCTCAAAGCGCTCCTCAAATTTGAGAGGTGACTGGAAAAGAAGGTTTTTTGTACTTGACAGCCGAGGAATGCTATATTACTATCGCAAACAGTGCAGCAAATCTGTAAGTGATTTATTTGAAGTGCAAGTAATGCATTAAGTTTGAAATTCTCTGTGCTTAACATCTAATCCTGCCTCTATCCTTGCACCGACTAAAACAGGGGCCTAGTAATCAGCTTTCTAGTCAAAGAAACAGTTCTGAACTTGGGTCTGGATTGCTAAGCCGGTGGCTTTCTTCTCATTATCACGGTGGAGTGCATGATGAGAAATCTGTTGCTCATCACACAGTGAACCTTCTTACATCGACAATTAAGGTTGATGCTGACCAGTCAGATCTGAGGTTTTGCTTCAGAATCATATCTCCAACCAAGAATTACACTTTGCAGGTTGTAGCTTGCGCTTGTGAGTTTAAGTTAATTACAATGAATTCAAATGATGTGTCCAACCCTTTTGCTTGACAACTGACACAGTTGATGGATGTGATGTATCATTTATGGTTTTGCAATAGATCCTCAATATTGCTTGTGTATGCATTGTCAGTGCAGGCTGAGAGTGCACTAGATCAAATGGATTGGATTGAGAAGATAACAGGGGTGATTGCTTCATTACTTAGTTCACAGGCTCCTGAGAGGGTAATTATAATGAACTTATGCACAATCATATTTCTAATGATTTTTATAGCACCTTTAATGATTGTAGTCCCATATATTTCAGTGTCTTCTTGTTAGTCCCATGGGAGGTAGTCATCATCGGTCAGCCAGTGAGAGCAGTTCATTTGAAAGTTCTGACTTTGATCATGCTGCTATGGAAGAATACACGTCAGAGAGGTGCCTTACTTCTGCACATTATGAACGTTCCTTAAGGACTTCACAACAGATGAGGTCGAGTGAGAAGCCAATTGATGTATTGCGTAGAGTGTGCGGGAATGATAAATGCGCTGATTGTGGTGGCCCTGAACCAGATTGGGCATCCTTGAATCTTGGAGTTCTTGTTTGCATTGAATGTTCTGGTGTTCACCGGAATCTTGGCGTACATATATCAAAGGTAAGTTGTATAAGTTTGATGAAATTGCACTTTCACACGCTCCTTCCGTGAGCTATATTTGAATATCTACACTGTTGTGATTAGGTTGAAATTATAGGATTTATGATATGAGGGAGAGAAACGGAATGAAGAGAGTGAATACATAAAAATAACGTAGTTCAGCCATAAGCTACATCCACACCCCAAATCCCCAAAGGGCTAAATATGTATCCGCTCACTTGATGTGTTTAGTACAAAGAATCTAATAATCTATATTTATCATGGCTATTGGATAAATACATGGGAGGAAACAAATTACAAGAATCACTCCTAAATCCCATATTTTGCTCTATCAAATCACACGATTTACTACCCAATCAAATCTCATGATTTAACATGAGAAATCAACGTATTGCAACAGTTTTACATTTTGACAAGAATCAATGCACAGTGGAGTTCATGCTTTGGAAACACAAAAATTGTTAGATAAATATCAACTTAGACTCTGGTTAAGTTAGTATTATTGACCAGAGAACTATGGACAGCATAGAATAATCCCTCAAGTACTTAGACTCCAATTTAAAGTATATCAGTTTACTCTGCAGTTCACATATTTTCATTTATGCCATCTCAATGAAATTTAGTTGCACAGAAATGAGGAGTGCTTATTTGTATTTGTATGCAAGCTCAAATCGGAATCTATTTGTTACAAAGCTATCAGAGCTTGCACACGATCTACCTAACTAGGGTAATTAAATTGGAAAGTGTTAAAAAAATTATCTTTAAGATATTATGATAAGTCGTTGAATAGTGGTAGAGGACATGTTTGTATCTATTTCTAGTGGTGCATTATTTTACATATGCATACATCATTTCAGTAGACCATACGTAGTATGAATTTGAATGTTCTGCTGAAATCAACCAAGGTAATCATGGTATAATTGTGTACTCACTTGTAGAGCTGTGGTTATTGTGTAATCTCTTGCAGGTAAGGTCTCTTACGCTCGATGTCAAAGTATGGGAGCCTTCTGTCATAAATTTGTTTCAGTCTTTGGGCAATACCTTTGCTAACTCAGTCTGGGAGGAACAGTTGCAATCAAGAAGTGCCATTCAGGTTGAACTTGTACCTGCAGGGTAAAGATTCTCAATTGTTATTGAGATATAATTCTATTTCTTCATTTGCATTAAATAAATTATATTTAGCTGGGTGGTCCTAACTTACACTTATTATACCGTGGGTGAAGGTTACACAAGTCTGATAAGCCACAGCTGGTTTTTGTTAGCAAACCTATTCACTCTGATCCTATATCAGTAAAGGAGAAGTTCATTCATGCCAAGGTATGCCCAAATATCCTTACTCCATTTATTCTATTCAGTTTAGTGGTCTTTTGCCTAACAATATGGTGTGATTATTCTTGGTGAAAAAAGTGTTTATTATTAATAATTTATTTTACAAAAGCTTTGATCAACATTCAAGTTATTCAAAACTGTCTGCATTTCTAGTGTTTTAGATAATAAATCACCCTTCATACTTGGTAATCAGTTCAGATTGTTTTGAAGTGTTGAAGTGAATGTACATTTCCTTTTGATTACAGTATGCTGAAAAGCTTTTTGTTCGCAAGAAGAGCAGTAATCATCCTCAGTCGGTGGCACATCAGATCTGGGAGGCTGTTCGCTCTAATGACAAGAAAGCTGTATATCGCCACATTGTTAATTCTGAAGCAGATGTCAATACTATCTATGAGCAAGCATTGTCTAGCTCTTCTCTAACGCTTGCCAAAGTGATGTTACTGCAAGAGCAACCAAGCCTCCAACATAGTACTAGCTGTTTTAGAGGGGATTCATTGGACAGCTCCTCTACTAGCCCTTTGGACCTGTCAAGTACAACTGATGGCCATATCATGGAGGATATAGAAGGGTGCACCCTGCTTCACCTTGCTTGTGAAACTGCAGACATTGGCATGCTGGAGCTCCTCCTACAGTATGGTGCAAATATAAATCAAACGAATGCAAGAGGTCAAACACCTCTCCACCGTTGTATTCTCAGAGGCAGAGCTGCATTGGCAAAATTGCTTCTTGCAAGGTGACTCTCGAAACCCTCACTATATCATTGTTATGTTTGTAATAATTTATTTTGGCTCAATGGGCTGAGCTAGACAGCAGGGATATAGCTCTTCCCTCGCTTCCACACCCTACAAGATCAAGCCTACGACCTCTACTTGAGAAGTGATGCCATTGGGCTGTGCCCTTGGGTGCCTTAACAGCTTTCCGACCTAATAATTTTGAACTTTTCAATTCTTATTTTATTGATGACATCACCCTTTTGACGACTATGTGGTGTATATCAAGTTACTAATGTGTCCCTCATGCAATTTCAGGGGAGCGGACCCACATGCTGTATATGAAGGTAAGACTCCGGTGGAGCTTGCATCTGACTCGAACTTTGGGGACAATGAGGTCCTTGCTCTACTATCAGATTCAAATGGATTATATTCATGCAAGATGGTATACTGAAAAGGTTATCAATTATATTGGAGCCAAAAAGCCTATAAGATAAGGATATAGATGAAAAGAACTAGTTGATTTTTGCATAAATTATATTCATATTTTGAGCGCTGGTTGTCCCTTGAAGTAGTAGAAGAAGAAGA
Organism: Pelargonium nanum; assembly: GCA_036897485.1. NCBI lineage: Eukaryota > Viridiplantae > Streptophyta > Magnoliopsida > Geraniales > Geraniaceae > Pelargonium > Pelargonium nanum. The sequence continues at coordinate 6,998 of JAYMTF010000749.1, read as the reverse complement.
TTTGCACAAATGGTCTCAGGGGTTTAGAGGAGAGTGGTAGGTTGGCTTGCCTGCCCTCTGGGCGGCATCCCGTGTAAATTATCATCCAGGATTTGTATTTCGGCCCCACTGTTTTGGGAACTGCTGGAAGCTTTCACAGAAGGGCTGTGTAATGTAATGTGTTTCTATTTATTTTCTTCCTTTCTTGTGGAGCTTTGAGAATTTTGTGTAGGGATTTTTTGTTGTTGCTTAATTTGTACATTGGTTTCTTCTGGCCAATCTTCTTTGTGACTGTAAATCTTTGGTGTAAGCTGAACAAATATTGAAAGGGAGCTCTTTTTTTTCGTGCCTTTGTTCTCTGTTCGGCTCTGCTTTTCAACTAGTGAAGGTAGGGACGGGTTCTGTGATCCCCGTACCCCGTTGGGGTCATTTTTTGCCTCATTCTCCGACTCGTGTCCTATTCTGATTGGGGACATCGGTCTGGTTGGTTTTAAGGATGTTGGGTCCCCGTCGAATTTGGGTTGTATACGGGTCAGTTTACGAAAATAGGTAGACTACATTTAGACATTTGATAGTGTGATGTGCTTCCAATATCGACACATGTCGATCCCAGAAACAACCAAATCATTTTATCACTACGCACATTTGGTTCCTTATCAAAAGATTCAAAACAAAAGATATTGGCCAAAAGATATAAAAACATGCAGATAATATATCTAGGAAAAGAAAAGAAAAGAAAAAAATGGGAAAAGCAAATTATTCGGACGAAAATAAAGTTAAGAACTTTACTAATCCCACTATAAGACACTCGCATTTGTATAATTAAAAAAAAAAAAAAAAACTCTTCGTATAAATTCCCGTGGTTACCTTTCAACGGCTAAGATCCCGTACGAGGTCGACGGACGGGCAGGATCTTCCGTCTCCTCCTAGCCTCACGAAGTTCGATGCTTCGCTTTCGGTCCCGTGACAGCGATACGGCAATGCTCCTGCACACGTGGCAGTTGGGCCCCACCAGTCCCAGATACGTGTCGGACTCGTCTCTAAGGCGGGAAAGAGATAGACTCTCTCAAGTCTCAACAATACGAGCTCTGTTTCTGTATTAGTCCTTGTTGTTTGTAATTTTTTAATAATATATATATACAGTAGAAAATGAAACACATTGGGGTTATATTTATTTTTCGTGTTTGGGTTTCAGTACAAGGACAATAATAGAAGCTGTTCGCGAAGAAAGCGACCTCATTTCTGGGAAAATGATGGGTTTTGGTAACAAAATGATTCTATGCGTCTTTCTTGTGAGTGCAAGTTCGCGTTTTGAAGCCTTTGGAGACCTGTGAAGCAGTTCGTACAGTTCGCCGGCGCCGGAGCCGGAGTTGGGTCTCGTCGTTTTGCTTTCTGGGATGCAGTAAAAATGGGAGCTTTTTGGTGGGTTTTGTATTGGGAACAGTTTTGCTTCCATTTTTCATTGAAGCTTTGAGCTTTGTTGCTTTCACATGGCGAGGAGAGGTTTAGTTCTCCATTTCAGCAGAAAGGCCACAAACCTGCTTTTTCTCTTTGTTTTGTGCTTTCCTCAAACCACTGTGCAATGCCAAGAAAGGATGGTTAAGCACATGTCCTCATCAGAGCCTCCATCACCATCCACACAACCTGAATTCAAGATTGGAGTTAAGAGAATTGCACTGAGCATCATATTAGGAGTTTTAACTGGTTTAATTTTTTCCCTTCTTGTTGCTTTTCTTATCCGAAACTTTGTCCGGTATGTGAACCGGACACCAATCCTCAAAGGACCAGTCATATTTGCCCCTGAAATTGCTCCCAAGAAGCTGGAATCAGCTCTTGCAAGTGAAAATCAGCTGCTTGGTTCGAGCCCCGGTGGCAAGTACTACAAAACGGTTCTTGACAATGGGCTCAGTTTCGCAATCAAGAAGCTTGAGCCCTTTGAGAGTGGCTCTCCTGAGGCTCATAGGAGGTCAATCAAGAGAAAGGTGCAGCAAGAATTGGAAATGCTAGCCAGCTTGAAGCATAGGAATGTGATGATCTTGCGGGCTTATGTTCGCGACCGCCTTAGGTTCTCTCTGGTTTATGATTATGTTCCAACTGGAAGCCTTGAAGATGCCATGAGTAGAGTTAAGGATAATCAGTTACAGCTTGGCTGGGAGATTCGGCTTCGGATTGCGGTTGGAGTGATCAAGGGGCTTCAGTTCCTCCATTTTGTTTGTGTCCCTCAAGTTCTGCACTACAATTTGAAGCCGGCGAATGTGATGTTGGATGCAGAGTTTGAACCAAGAATGGCAGATTGTGGGTTGGCTAAGCTCATGCCCCATTTGGATAGAGCAGCATCTGGCTACACTGCTCCAGAAATTTTCCAAAATTGCAGGTATAGCTATTTAGATATGTGGTTTTAATTTTAACAAGTTTTCGTTGTTCTTGAGAAGTAATGTTGCTGAATGCGAAACTTGTTGGACTTGATGTTTAGCACCTTCAGTTGTGAATAATATCCAGAAATTTTGGCATGAAATTGAGTTTAAATTGCCTGTTTTACAATATGCTTATTAGAATGGTTAGGGAAGATGGTCTGACATTAGGTTGTTCCCTAATGAAGCGTATTGGTTGGAAGTTCCCATGAAGAACATAACTTTTTCGGCTTGATGGTTGAATTGTTAGCAATTGGATGGTGAAGCGTATTAGTGCTGTAGGCCGTAATGTGTGTACGCGACCGTGAGTGGTGCAATTTGCAGGTGTGTATCAGATTCGTCTGAAAAGGGAGGTTTGGAGGTATTTTTGGAGTCAAATAATGGATGGGATTCGGTAGCAAAATGATTCCATATGTCTTTCTTGCGAAGATTTTGAGTTCAAGTTCGTGTTTTGCGATATCTTCTCTGTTTTAGTCACTTGGCATTAGGTTGTTGCCTAATGAAGCAGATTGGTTGGATATTCCCACGAAGAACACAGCTTTTTCGGATTCATGGTTGAATAATTAGCGATTGGTTTTTGGAATAAATTTAGCTTTACCCGTTTGTTAGGAAAACTTCCTACTTGTTTGCTGAAACTTGCAAAACATTTTTTTTAAGCAAACTGGTTCATCTAGACGAGTACTTTAGTTTGTAACTCGTGAAACTTTCTTCTTTTGTTGCTATGGTCATAACCTAGTTTATATAATGTTGTGTTGAAGATTCTAAGTTATTATTGTCTATAGGTATACTGATAAGAGTGACATCTTCAGCTTTGGGATGATATTGGGCGTTTTATTAACGGGTAGAGACCCAACGGATCCATTTTTTGGCGAAGCAGCCAATGGAGGGAGCTTGGGACAGTGGCTGCGGCACTTGCAACAAGCAGGGGACGCACGAGAAGCACTCGACAAGAGTATTCTCGGCGAAGAAATGGAGGAAGACGAGATGTTGATGGCAGTGAGAATTGCTGTTGTTTGCCTCTCTGATTTGCCTGCCGACAGGCCTTCAAGTGACGAGCTTGTTTCCATGCTCACCCAGCTGCACAGTTTTTGAACAACCAATGTGAGTGTAATTGAATGATTATAGATTATTGAAATTCGATTTTGCGAAATTTATGATAGTGAGTGCTGCATTTTTGTGTTTAGCTTCTCACCATCTCATATTTGCTTGTTATTGTTATTGAAATATGGTATTCTGTATATGAAAAATTGGATCAGAATGTAGAGACATATGAATTATTATGTTTTTAACTTATAATCATGGTGGGTCTCATTACTTGAAACAACTTTTATGAAACAACAGACCATTTTCTTTTGAACTGTTTGGCATTTTTCTTTTATCAGAAGCATTTTTAGCTTAATTTAATAGAGCTTTGTTGTACCCTAAAAAGACTGAATGATCCAGGTTAGGTAGCTTGCTGTGTATTGATCTGAAAAATAGTTTAGTTGTTGTCTGTTAGCTTGAAGAACATAAAGCTTGAACCAAAACAAATGTGATAGAGTGTGTGTATATATATATATATATATATATATAGTCATCATGGGTAGCATAGGGAGCATGAAAAGAGTGCAAAAAGGAAAAGATAGCATGTTTGGTAGAGAGGAGAGAGGCCATGCACATTCTATTGTGGTGCCAAAACTAAAAGTGGCTAGGCATGCTTCCAAAAGAGCCATGTCAAAACTCAAAAGGCATGACTTCATTGGCTTGGGACTATCAAATGAACTGTCACTTTTGCTACACATTACAGCTGTGAGATAACAAATGTGTTATCTACAATCTACACCATCCTTTCCTTGCACTGTCTCCTTTTCAAATGAAAATCATCAGATGATATTACAGTCTGTTTATATTGGGAGATTGGTTGTGAAAAGTCCTAAACATCTCATCAAAATACCATCTTTGAAGATACATGTGAGAGGAGAAGAAGAAGAAGAGGAGGAGGTTTGCTTGGGAGGCTTTTGTTCAGTTGTTTGTGATTCAAGTAGAAAAAAATGATACATGCATTGAAAATGGAATAAACTACCTCAAATTAGGGCAAATAGTCCTCTTGTTTTTCACTTGGGGTCCTAAAATGAGTTTTGTAAGAGTTCTCCTCTTTTATGTCAGTCTCAACTTCTCTGTTAAGTTCGACTTATATGACATATCTTATGCAGAACTAACAGTGTTACCAAACAAATTTCGAGACTTTTAATGATATGTCGCGTAATTTCTTCTTACTTTACCCTTGTGGATCATGAATTGTGCACAAGTTTATCCAATAATGAGCTTAGCTGCTTAGATAGGGTCAAGTGTAGCTCATACATAAGGCAAAATACAAAGTTGTGGAAAAGACAGAAAATGGATAATACCCAACTATTTGAAGGCAAAATACAAAACAAAAGGTGGATTGGCACACCTCACCCCACAAAGCCTCCCCACCACAATTTTGGTCAAATAAAAATAACCTTATCCACTCCCTTATCTTTCTCAAGTAGTGAGTAGAGAGTAGTGCTGTTCTAGCTACATTGCAAAATCTAGATCCACCATCAGAAAATGCAGCAAGCAGCTCTGTGCTTTGGATCATCAACCCTTCCCCTTATTGCACCCTCCAAAACCAAAACCCTTGCTGCTCCATGGAAGTCCATGCCCAAGCTCAAGCCTTTCCTGTCATGTCCTCCCATCAGAGCCACTCCCAAGTCATCATCAACAACTGACACTTCAACAGTTGATTACAACTCTCAAACCTCGTAAGCCTTTTTTTTATATCAGCGAGCATAACAACCGAGGCTCGAACCTGAGACCTCAAGAGAAGCGACCACTTTCAAGCATTGCATGTCTGATCTATCAGTGGATTGATGATTTGATTCTATGTGTGGTTTTGCAGTGTTTTTCCAGCTGAGGCTTGTGAGACAATTGGAGGTGAGGCTTGTGATGTTGAAATGTACCCTGAGGTGAAGCTGAAACCAGAGGAAGGCAAGAGCAGCAAGCCAAAGACTGCTCCTGAGGCTGTTGATAGAGAGTATTTTGAGTACAACAGCCCCAAAACGTATGATCTGTGCAATATATTATTGTTGTGTTTTTTATTTTCATAATCATGATCATAATGATGTTGAATTTGAAATGTATTGCAGGGTGTTTCCAGGAGAGGCTTGTGATGATCTTGGAGGTGAGTTCTGTGAGCCTGAGTATCAGAAAGATGTTTACTGAGAGATATTGTAAAAATGCATTGTAGCATCTTCTTAACCTTTTCTGCTCTTTGTGGATTATGTAAATTAATGAACATTTGCTGGTATTGTATCTAATCAAGTTTCTGGAGTATCCAATAAAATAAGCTCATATGGAGGAATTATAGTATGGAAATATATGATCTTTCATTGTCTAAATCAACAATGGAGACATGAATCCCAGTTTCTAAGGACCATAGATTTAACTCACTATTGTCACGAATCAATAGAACCGGCTCCGTGCGGCGCTTTAATTAAACTCCTGTATTAAGAGGAAGGGATCGCCCTTATTCATCAAGCACAATAAAAACACATTAGGAAAGACTCATTCTTTCAAGGTGTAACATTCTTCCCCACTCAATCCACGATACCCTATTTGTGGAGTTGCTCTCTCGTTGCTTCCTTGCGCCAAGCGTTCAAGTTGTTATTTATCCACCTCGAACCATCCTAGAAGGCACTCTAGCAACCATAACAGGCGCTCGCACAACATAGCACAAATGTCAATTTCCGCAAACTCCCCCTTCTATTTGACGCATTCACGCTTGACCCCATGTTCCTTCAAATATATCTCCGAGGAAATTAAATGCATGCCACTCAAATCATCCACATCTTTCATACGCGTTATAAAGATCCGCTACACTCTCGAGCTCGCTATAATTCCACTTGTCCCCGACACCCAAAAGTTCTACAATCGGATTATTGGTTCTTTACAAGATCAGCCTTATCCATGGACATCGAGCACAATAAACACACATTGAACAAACGATGCACACCAACATCATTACAAAGCATTGATCAAAGTTAATTCTTCACCTGTCCATTGCTTAGGATGAGCAGGAATTGACTAGTCTGTTGGATTATACGGCTAAGTACTGCCCAATAAGGCAATAAGGGTTAACTTCTTTGGGTCGTTATGTCACAATTTATGGCAGTCCATTTCAAGAGACCCCATAAAGGAAGAGATCTATTGGGCTCTCAGTCCATTTCAAGAGACCCATAAAGCAAGGGATCCATTTTTAGTATTTCATCTTAAAATAATTAGTGAAGATTCTCTTGTTTAGGAAGTCCTTTCCGTACACGAGCATTTGATTATGGTAATAACATCTAATATATATATATATATATATTAAAGAGGAGTCCCTATTTAATTGGACGACACGTGTCATCTCCCAATTCTAATTAACTATCTAATTGAATGACATGTTGCGATTTCAATATGTAATTTTGTGCCACATGTCATTTCTAACTAATTCTTTATAATTAAATATACAATAAAAATAATATTTATAGATAGAATATTTAAACTATTTGAATTTCATGTTATGAAAAAGATAAGACAATCATATTATAGATTTTGTTGAAATTT
>JAYMTF010000748.1:0-30720 GCA_036897485.1 Pelargonium nanum | reverse complement strand
AATATTTTTTTAAAAAGTTAATTAACATTAGTTAGTAGATTCTGGGTCAAAATCAATCATTTTTCTTTAGATACATATTGTACGAGAGATGTGCATGATGAAAAAATAATGAAAATTTTGTTATGTTCATTTGGGGGGCAGATTATTTATAAAAAGTAGGCTTTAAGAAATTGTCATGAGAAGACATTTCAACATTTGTTATTTTTGCTTTTTTTAAAAAAACATTTGTTATTTTTATGTTCTAATTTAATGAGAATTTTTTTTCTAATTCAACGAGCTATCAGCATATATAATATTTTTCGGAAAAAAAACATATATAATAGCATGTTCTAAAAAAAACATATATAGTAGCATTAAAAAAGCAATAACGTGAAATGAAATAGAAAACATTTAGTAATAAAAAACAAGTGATTAACACAAATCACCCGAATTTTCAACAATATGCTTCCTAAATGATATCACACTGTTCTATAATTATTCTATAAAACTATCAAAACACATGATTGAATATAATTGTTAAATGTTTTTAATTATTTTTTGCTGAATCAATTAAATATCTTATGTGTCTAATTTTTTTATGATTGTTATATACCTATTATTAATTATGTGAACCACACGGTTGTTTTCCGAATTGTTTTTATTTATATATTTTTTTTTTACATTCTAATTTTGGGTTGTACCATTAAAGTTAATAAAATAATATTATTAGTTAGAAATTAATGTGTGTGTGTGTTTTAGATAAGTTGTAACCTATAGAAGTTTTGTAATGATGAGAGTGCTCTACAAATTAAACTTTTTCTCCAATGACGACAATACTTATGATATAAATGATTTCAAAATATTTAACTTTGTCGGTTTTTTATCGTTTTTATTAACTTTTACAGTCTTTTATGTTTTTGTATGAGATAATTTAAGAGAATCTCATATGTAATTTGTTTATTTTATTATAATTTTAAAAATATTAAGTTCAATATATATATATAATTATGTATATTTACTGGCTATTTATAATAGTAATTTTATATAATTTTTGATAAAAATTACTATTAGTATATTCACCCGTGCGATGCACGGGGGTCTCCATCTAGTAGTTTAAATAAACGCCTTACACGAGCCAAGCGGTTGCTCTACGTTTAAGCTAATGTCGTGAGGTCTGTAGTTACCAGTTTTTGCTCATTTGACGTGTGTGCATTTTAACATGAGTAATAATATATATCTCAAATTTTGTAAACAAATATTTATTCAAAATAATGTGTCAGTTCATAAGACATAACATATGAGTAATAAGATAAGTGTATGACATGTCCTACAAATAAGGAGGTTTGTGTCAGAACTTTATAAAAGAATATATATATGTCCAATAGTTAATGGTTAAAATTAATTTTAAGAACCGTTGAATTGCTAGATCTTAGGAAATTCTAGTGGCATGGCTCTTCATCAATGGCTAGCATACTAGACAGATCCATGGTCCTGAATTACTATGTATGTACGAAAACAGCATACATAAAAGATTGCCAATGAACTCAAAATATATCACAAACTCTGCCTCGGACCTCCTTGAGCGGTTAGGGTGTAATTACATTCTCTCAACCAAACTAAAAGTAAGAGTCATAAAACACTTAGAAACTTTCTTTTATTATATATGGAATTCATATTGATGGCTTGGTTTGAACAAAAGAAGAAATCCTATATCCCGTGGAATTTAGCTCTTGACTAATTTCAAGTGAGAGTCCAAAATGTTGGTAAATCTTGCTTACACTGGCCACTTATAATTTTGATTGCTATACAAAACAACACATCATGGTTCTTCTTCATAATTGCATTACCTTCATTATACCATAGTGGAACGTTCGGCAATATATGACCAAAACAAACCGAAACTTCATACATATGATCAAGATCTCACAACAGAGTACACAAAGAACACCACACAGCACCTACACATGCTGGTGATGACAAAATCAAGTCACCCCTGGATCTGATCCCAACTCCCTAAACATAAACCAGAAAACACCACACCTAACATCATGACTAACACTAGCTACCGGCCACTACTAAACATACATATATAAGCTACATATACATAAGACTATTGTGAAGCTTAGGTACGTAGCTAATTGGTGGAGGTTTTGAACTTGGACTCATCAATGTCGATCCCTTCCTCGGCTGCGCGCTCTCCGCCGGACTTGTCCATGGTGCTGAGGCCGCCCTTGCGGCCCATCTCCTGGTAACCTTCCGTTCCCATCTGCTCCTTCCTCGTCTGTCCTCCGCGGCTCCCCATCTGCTGGTACCCTTCCGTTCCCAGCTGCTCCTTCCTCGTCTGCCCGCCCCGGCTCCGCCCTTCAGCCAGGTGCTGCTGAGCTTCAAGGCTCTTGCCGCCAGTTCCTCCAGGAATCACAGTCTCCCCCTGCCTGGCCCGAGCGTCGAGCTCGGCTCGGTCCTGCTTCTTCTGCTGTCCAGATGCCATTTCTGATTAACTGTTTCTATTACAAACTACAAAGGCAATATATTGTTTGGTTGTGAGAGGTAGGTGCTGTGTTGTTGGTGTTTAAATAGAGAGGAAAATGAGGAGGTGAGGACACGTGAGGGTGTCGACGCGGCGGCGGAGGAGCGATGGAGGTGTTGTTTGGAGGACACGCAGCTGCTTCTACGTTTACAGCTTCCCTGCAAATGCCATAGGAAATGACACGATACATATGTACTTACTGCCTCTTCACCTCCAGCTTCCACGGATACATGTATATTTACTTTTCTGAATTTTCTTTCTTTTTGCCTTGGGCTTAGCAAGCTACATCAAGAATAACAAATTTCTAAATAAAAAATATTGAATCTATCATACAAAAACTATATGATACAACATTAGTTTCTTTACACTGAAATTTGTTAAGAGACAACTAATATGAGAGAGAAAATAGATGTTACTGTATTTCTGATAATTTTTTACTGATACAAACTGATAACAAGTATGTTATTTAAAAAGAAAAAAGACTTAACTAGACTCTTGTATAGTGAAAATTGTTAAGAGTCATCTAACGTGATAATTTTTCACTGATAAAAACTAATAACAAACATGATATTTAAAGAGAGAAGGACTCAACTAGACTCCTATTTTTAAACCACAATTAACATCACTAACGTATAATCAACAAATAATTAGACTCTACTAAACCACTAACTCAACTGAAAAGAAATTTACACTCAAAATTGCTCCATCACCATACAAAAAGAACGGCCTTGTGTAATTCAAACAAACCAATATGAATCTTTGAAAATGACAGATAGGCGATAGGGGCTCAAATCACCAAACAACCATGAAACAGAACTCAGTTCGGTGGGACCCCGTTGCGCGAAATCCTCCTTTTTCTAACACGTGTCAAAATCATTATTAACGATTCGCAATCGTAGCCATTCATTTGTAGTCGTGATCATCGTTCAGTTTACGAGAAACAAAACGACAACGAAACTAACCAATTTTGCCAGACTGACCAATGCTGACTCTGAGTCTCTTCCCATCTCGCAGCCTCACAACCCACGGCGACGAGTAGCTTAACTGTACAGAACCATTTAGACGAGGAGAGCAGAGAACCCCAACTCTTCCATCTTCTACTCTCCTCGTCTTCACCGGAACCCTAATTTTCAGAACCTCGAGCCATGGCGGAGCGAGAAGAAGGAACAACCACCAACACGACGACGAAGAAGAAAACGATTCCGCCATACATGAAGGCTATATCGGGGTCCCTGGGCGGGGTCGTGGAGGCCACGTGCCTCCAGCCAATCGACGTTATCAAAACCAGATTGCAGCTGGATCGCTCCGGCGTCTACAAGGGAATCATTCACTGCGGCTCCACTGTTACTCGTACCGAAGGGGTCAGGGCTCTCTGGAAGGGGCTGACCCCATTCGCCACCCACCTCACGCTCAAATATGCGCTCCGCATGGGCTCCAATGCGCTCTTCCAGTCCGTCTTCAAGGACTCTCAGACCGGGAAGCTTAGTAACAGCGACCGCCTTCTTTCTGGTTTCGGCGCCGGAGTTCTTGAGGCTCTCGTTATTGTTACTCCGTTTGAGGTCAGGCAGTTATTTTGTGAATGTTGAATTTGTTTTCGCATTGATTTTATTGGGAAATGCTTGTTGATCCTGGAAATGTGGTTTTTCTTGGCTTAAACTGGGCCTGAATCTAGGATATGCTTTGAGCTCTGTTCTCTTACTTAGGTTTAGAGGAAATGTTGAATTACTCGTAAATGTTTTGGTTGTTTCCAGAGATCAATTGGTAGTTATGAATGCTATTAGTTCCAAAAAGAAAGCGAAATGCAAATGTGTGGAGCTGAAAATGAATTGCTGTGACAATAGTTTTGTAGAAAGTGCTATTAGAGTTGGATACATGTTTGTGCTGCTCTTTGCTGTGTTTTTTTTTCTTCTTCAGTTTATAGTCTGTTTATTCATTTTGACATGATAGCTTTTAGAATATGGTTTACAGTCCAAATAGGTTCTATTTATCATTGCCCACAATCTACATATCTAATGCAGGGTGAAGTTTCACATCTTTTCCAATTTTTCGATGATTTTACACATGTTGAAGCATTATCCAAGAATGTTCTATGTTCGTGGTGCTCTCTTCCTCATGTATTTTCCATTTCTCTGTCCTGAGAACAACCCATTTTTTGGAAGAATTTTTGCCTAGTAGAATATTGGTATACTTGTACCATATTTAGACTTAAAACTAAAATCGTATTGAAAGTGCTATTAGCCTTTAATTTGTGTACATTCCTTAGGCATTCTCAATGCATTTTACTGACCTCTTTTATAGTCTAGCACTTAAATTCCTATCATATTATATGACAATGGAGATTGTATCAAGTTTTGTTCACAAATCATTATACTAAGGCAGTAAGGTTCTCTTGTACCCTATGTTTATTCTTCAAAGTCCTCATCAGTTATTCAATACCCTTTTTTTAGATTAGATTCTTTTGGAACTAAAATTTTTAGCCAAAATGGCAGCAAAACTAATCATCATTGCTAGAAAATTGCAGTTCCAGTCCATGTTTCTTGGGAAATATCTCCTGTTTTCTTTGAACAGAAACAAAACATTTTAGCTTTCCCTGAATGTTTATTCTTTCATTCTGTTCAAGTCAATGAGAAAAGAGTGATATATTAGCATAAACATAAAGTTTCCTGTTCAGTATGGTGTATAATCTAAAGGGGGGTTTGAACTCTGAACAGATTTAAATAGACATCTTAGAACAGTTGAGCCAGAGGGTGTTTGATGAAGATCATTAAAGCTTCATCTCATGGCAACAATCAGTTGCAAGCCCTTTGGAACAATTATCTAGTTCATATTCCATAGGCAAATCGTCCTCACCCCAACTAGAATGACATTGCTCCTGATCAGGAAGTAATCTTACAATGCCTTGTATGACATAAAGTCCTTCCAGTGACTTGTGTGCTTCAGTGCAAGGACATTGGTAAATTTGTCATGTCTCCTTGAATATCTTACTCATCTTGCTGTTATACTACATAAAAACTACATGCTTTACATGTATAGTCTATCTCTCCCTTATACGTAGAACTTTTTGTGCTCGAAATTCTGCTTATTGGGGTAAGAATGTAAAGCAACAAGAATTGTGATCTACTTTAGATAATTGTAGGGTGTAGACAGAAGCTCTTTTATAGTTTTGAAACCATGATCTTCAGGGGTTTTGAAGCATTTTCATCAGAATTGCACATGATCTTATAGCAGAGAAGACATAATGATTAGAGAAGTAGTACCTGTTTGCCATTTAAGTTATTGGCATCAAATGGCATCACAAGTGCTTGGTGAAGCAATTGACCTAGTATATTACCAACAGCTACACTGTCAATATATTTTGTATCAAAATGAGGATTGCTTAAGAGTATTTCATTTCCCCTTTATTGTTACAGGTGGTGAAAATTAGACTACAGCAACAGAAAGGATTGAGTCCTGATCTACTAAAGTACAAGGGTCCAGTACATTGTGCCCGCATGATTGTTCGCGAAGAAGGCCTTTTGGGGCTGTGGTCAGGGGCTGCCCCCACTGTCATGCGCAATGGAACCAACCAGGCTGCCATGTTTACAGCAAAGAATGCTTTTGACGTAGTCTTGTGGAGGAAGCATGAAGATGACGGGAGAGTCCTCCAACCATGGCAATCAATGATATCAGGGTTCCTTGCGGGAACAGCTGGTCCAGTGTGCACTGGCCCATTTGATGTTGTGAAAACAAGGCTTATGGCTCAGACCCGAGAAGGGGGAGAGTTGAAGTACAAAGGCATGATCCATGCCATAAGAACGATATATGCAGAAGAAGGGCTTTTAGCCTTGTGGAAAGGACTGCTTCCTCGTCTTATGAGAATCCCACCTGGCCAAGCCATTGTGTGGGGCGTGGCGGACCAAGTGATCGGCTTTTATGAGCGGAGATATTTGCATGGCGCCCACTAGTAGGCGACATCTACAGTATATTGTATTACAATTCAACTACTGGCTAAAGTCAGCAATGATTTAGACATTTGAATGAACATGTATCTCTTTAGGCCATCAATTATTTCTTAGACCGCATTGTGCACATTTTTTCCTCAGAGGGGTGTGAACGAACTGTAACGAGAAGGCTCTATAAATTGAAAGTGTATCTTTTCATTTACTGTCATGGAATGCTAATTTGTATCCGCATGAACTTGAGCAGCCCGCATTTTTTCTTTATGCTCTTTGTTGACAACCTATCCAAAATCATTAGCAAAGAGATGATGAAACAGTGTTATTGAGATAATGTATTTAGATCAGTTCCAGAGCCAAAAAAAAAAACCCTCATTATTAGGGCCCAACCGGGTTCGAACCGGTGACCTATTGATCTGCAGTCAATTGCTCTACCACTGAGCTATGGACCCTTGTTGCTGTCAAAGTTATAACAAACATAATGTTCTATAAATTTCCCATGAGGTTTTCGACATGGTCATTCGATTAACCGCGGTTGACATCTTTAAGCCGGACACATTCACTTGGTAAAGTGGGGCTAGCTCACCCAACAAGAAACACCTGGATAATTTATAAAAATAGAACGAGTGTAATGTTATTTTTTATATCAGGCCTAACTTAATATTTTAGTCTCAGCTTAAATTCATAGAGATGTATTACTATTTTTGTCATCATTTAATAATAACCAAGAACAACTAGTGTTTTACATATTTAGTAGTATCTTTAAAATTAATTAAAAAATTTAAACGTTACAATGATTTCACATTTTTTTTAAAAAATAATTTTACTATTAACACGAGGCACATGAGATTCATAAGTCCAATTAATACGTTAAAATTCAAGAAGTCATAATAGATACGTTATTATTGATGCATTTTTTGTTGTTACAACTCAACGATTATTAGTTGTGTCTAGCAATAAAAGTTACCATAAAAAGTTTCTAACAAAAAAGAGAGCGTACAATTCGAGCAAACTTAGCGTTGTTCTATATTAAATTCTCTAATTTATTGTTCAATGTGTCACAAATAGATATGTTACAATTTGTTCACTAGAGAAAAAATATATGTTACAATTTATCCCAAATGTAAGGTTGCTTGGTATCACTATTTTGATTTTCCCCTCACCAAATCACATTTTTTTTTATACTCCCAAATCACATTATAATAATACAAAAGAATTGTCTTTCTTATTAAAAAAATCTCACAAAATATGTTCCTTGAGTGAGAGAGTGAAAAATATTAAAACCCCATCGAAAGACAGTAACCACTAATATCGGTATTTAAGGGCCATAAGTCATAACCCTAACTCAACTCTATCGTGCCACCTCTTCTCATTTTAACCTCTTTTGGTCCCTCGTTAAACCCTAGCTCCGCCTCTTATCTCCACTCCATTTCCGTCAACCTCTCCAACTGGTTCGATTCTCTCTCGATTTCCTCTCATCATCCACTTCTTCTCAGCATAGTCGTTCCTTTTAATCTCTATAAGACGCTTCGTTTCATCGTTGATTTTTTTTTTGGTTTTTTGTGTTCACAGTTTGAGCATTTACCGAGCTTCGAGACGATGTCGGACGACGAAAGAGAGGAGAAGGAGTTGGATCTCTCCTCTCCCGAAGTGGTCACCAAATACAAGAGCGCTGCTGAAATCATTAACAGTGAGTTTTCGTCATTTAATTTATAATTCTTGGTTGTTATTTATCTATCCTTTGGGTTAGAAATGAAATTTAAGCTGTCTATAGCAGAACAAAGAAATGATATGTGTGTGTTTTAAGATTTTTTTTTTCATATCTATTTTTCTAAGATAATTTGTAATGCCAAAAAACTGTAGAGGCCTTGCAGTTAGTGGTATCTCAGTGCAAGCCGAAAGCCAAGATTGTCGATCTTTGTGAAAAATCTGATTCATTCATCAGAGAGTAAGTGTTATCAGTTCAGTTCTTTGTTTTTTGTGTGGAAAATGAAAATGTTGTGGTAAAATTATTGATGGGTTATGTTTTGAATTTGAAATGTGACATAGGCAAACTGGAAACATGTACAAGAATGTTAAGAAGAAGATTGAAAGGGGTGTTGCTTTTCCCACCTGCATTTCTGTAAACAATACAATCTGTCATTACTCTCCACTTGCCAGTGACGAGACTACCATGGAAGAAGGAGATATTGTGAAGATGTAAGATGTCTTGATGCATTATATTGTCTGTAGTTTTTATTCATTTCCATTTTCATAGTTGATACATTGTTAATGTGGTGGCTGATCTGGTTCTAAGAAATTGAAATGAAATTGGTGCTTAATAATGGTGGTGTTTGTATTTGGTGCAGTGATATGGGGTGCCACATTGATGGGTTTATTGCTGTAGTTGCACATACTCATGTTCTTCAACAAGACCCTGTGACCGGCAGAGCAGCCGATGTAATTGCTGCTGCCAACACAGCTGCTGAAGTTGCTCTAAGGCTTGTAAGGCCAGGAAAGAAGGTAATTTTGCTGTTTGTTTTGTGTTTTTTTTTTGTATCTATTATGTGCTCTCTGTCTTTATCTCTCTCCTTTTTACAATTTTGTCGGTTTTGTTGTGATTTTGTCCTTCCTTTCAATTATCAAATGAACAGATGTTAGATTGCTCTTGGAAATGCTAACTATTGACCTCCTTTTAACTGCCCCCTAAATGATGAATTATTGTGAAAGCTATGGACTAATATCCAAATGAGGCTTTTTTTGTCATAGTTACTCTGATAGGGATTTGATCATCACATGTACAAAGGGGTTCTTTTTTCATTCTTTACTATATTTCTGAACCAATATTTATAGTTTCTCATTATTTTTGTTTTTGGAGGTGTCCACGTGCATCTTGCTAGTTTTATAAGATATTTGTTTTGGGGAGATGGCTTAATCATGTTTGGCAACTTTGCCGAGGTGATCAGTACTTGTTGATTTCCTCTTTTTCCCTGTTGCCTAAAATATCCATGACCATGATTGATATATTTTCAGTTTATGTATTGTATACATACACCTGCTCTCTATGGTCAACATTTTCCCACATTAACTCTACTTTCAATTAGTTTTATATAGAGATTTCATAACTGCTGATCTCTATTTTATTTTTGGCAGTTTACAGAATGTTATATCTATTTACTGTGGTTTTTAGTATGCTCTATATTAATTAGGAGTTCATAATCTGTATATTCTGGCAACTTTGCCGAGGTGATCAGTTGTTGATTTCCTCTCTTTCCCTGTTGCCTATAATGGTTAAGGATATTATTGAGGTGATTTAGGTTGATATTTCTTCTTTGATTAACACACTCCCTCTATTTATACCCAACATTAGTGTCAATGCAATTTCTGTGTAATTGACACAATATGTTCTCTGGCCAACATTTTTATTGTCCGCTGTTTCATATTTAAAACTTCTGTGAACTAGTTATTGTAAATGCACGTTCCAAAAGTCTTAGCATGTGAACTTTTCAAGCGTTGTTTCGAGGGTTTGGATGGTATGATTGCTATGTGATGAGAAGACTGTTATTGACTATGGGTCAAGATTTAATGATGCCTATTTTTTTTTATATATCACACTGATGTACATCTTGACTGTTTCCTTTAGCCTTGTTTTCTCTCATTGTAGTAATTTTTTTCTTCTATTTGTCCTTGTAGTTTTTTGTCTTCATCTTAATTGGCACAACCCCACTATATGATGAAAACTATTGTTGGCTATGGGTTTAGGTCCTATGATGCCTCTTTTAGTCATAGTTACACTGATGGTTTGCCATGTGGATTGTCTCTTTGCTGCCTTTTCCTTTTAATTAGACATTGCTTATTTTCTCTCATTGCTGCCTTTTCATTTTAATTAGACATTTCTTATTTTGATTTTATCCTCCTAACAACTTATTGCCCCTAAATGATGAGTACTTTTCAAAGGCTATGGACCAACATCCAGATGATGCTTTTGTCATAGTTACTCTGATGGATAAATCTTTTTGTTTGACACGTCTTTACTCCATGATATTTGTATGCCACTGTCAATCTTTCATGTGCTTCAGATTGTCATAAAATGGTCAATAGACTTCTCTGTAGTTATAGGATCTATATTTTTATAGAATAGGTGGTTGAGATTTATGCGTATGACTGAGATTCTGTTTACGTTTTACAATGTTTGTGCCCTAATTCTAACATTATCTGTTAAATAGCAAATGCTAGATTTAATTACATACTATGACATTATATGAGTATATAACTGGCAATAATGTGAATGTTCTTTTCTGGCAGAACAAAGATGTTACAGATGCAATCCAAAAAGTTGCTGCAGCATATGACTGCAAAATTGTTGAAGGGGTCCTCAGTCACCAGCTTAAACAATTTGTGATAGATGGTAACAAGGTTGTGCTAAGTGTCACCAATCCTGAAACAAGAGTTGACGATGCAGAATTTGAAGAGAATGAAGTTTATGCAATTGACATAGTAACTAGTACAGGTGATGGCAAGGTAATTGTAGAGTTAATATTGACATAGTTATAAATATGCACTATTACTCTATCCTCAAGATTTCTCTTGTATTTCCAGCCTAAGCTCCTAGATGAGAAGCAGACTACCATTTACAAGAGAGCTGTGGATAAAAGTTATCATTTGAAAATGAAAGCATCTAGGTTTATTTTCAGTGAAATAAGCCAAAAGTTTCCCATCATGCCATTTACTGCCAGGTTGGTTGTTTATTCAAATTGTCCATTGCAAGCTATCTGTTCACCATTCTCTTGATTGAATATGATCTCTACAAACATTCGAAATTTGTATTCGTGTAGTTGCTTATCTCATTTGCTTGCTAATTGTTTGCCACTTCTCCTTGATAGGGCTTTGGAGGAGAAGCGTGCTAGGCTTGGACTAGTGGAATGTGTGAATCATGAGCTCTTGCAGCCATATCCTGTTCTTCACGAGAAGCCTGGTAATAGAAAATTCTAGTTCCGGGTGTTATGATCTTTTTTATTTATTTGAGTTTCTTGATGTAATTTACTGGGTGTTTCTCCAGGTGATTTTGTTGCTCATATCAAGTTCACAGTTTTGCTTATGCCGAATGGGTCAGATCGGGTGACAACCCATCCTTTGCAAGAGCTGAAGCCAACAAAGTCGGTAGATGACCCAGAGATCAAGGCCTGGTTAGCTCTGGGAACCAAGACAAAGAAGAAAGGTGGTGGGAAGAAAAAGAAAGGTAAGCTGATACAATTTGAATTCTGTATGTTGGTTATTAAGAGTGTATCTATCTAATTTCTAAATATTGAATACTTTGCAGGTAAGAAGGGTGAGAAAGCTGAGGAATCAACAGAAGCAGTAATGGATGCAACTAATGGTGCTGAGTCTTGAAAAAATCAGTCTCTTTTTTGTTTTGTTCCAATTTTGGTACTTTGATCACCCTCTGTATCTGGTTGGCTGAGTGGATTTTCATATAGGTTGTAGACATTGAGATTCAAATTGGGTTTTCCCAATTTCTGTATCTTCTCTCTACCACATGTTTTTATTGACAATCAAAGAAATCAAAAAAGTTAACTTGAATAATCAATTGTTTGTGACCTTTTATGTTATGGTTTCTGATGTGTTTCAAAATATGTGAAGGTTTCTGATGTCGGATTTTGGTGTAATTTGACTTGGGTGTTTGTTTGGGTCATTTACTTGCCTCATGCCAATGTCTAGATATTGAGGCCAACCGTTATTTGGTTGTTGGAGCTATTGCAAAAGATTTTTCACGTGAGATGCAATGCTCCCGTGGCTCAATTTGTGAGTTAGATAGATGTAATTGTACACTATAGTAGATTGTTTTTATTTTACGGTCAACCTTCAGTCTATCGACTTATATGTAATATGGATTGACCGTAAATTGGAGTATACATGTTCTACTATAAATTATTATAGGTTTACAGTTGACTTTTGGTCGGAAGATTCAAATATGTAGTACAAAGTTGAATGTGAAGATGATTAGATTGATCAACCGAATATAAAATATAAACATTTTTATGTTATACTTAATATATTTCATGACATATTTCTAATAATCATGCAAATATGTAGATCTCATTTCATACTATTGACCATTAATTAAAGTGGAGATACTCTTCATTTGAGAGTTGTAGTATATTTTTATGTTGGTGCCAATTTTGGTGATAGATGAAGCAAAATCATGAATCATAGTACTATAATTTGATAGCCAACTAGTGAACTAAAAAGAGTCATTCTTGAGGTCCACCCAGTCAAACAAAGTCTACGTGGCCCATTATATCCCGTTGATGACTGCACCACCGCAAGAGGCACATGGCCAATCAGTGGCTCTGATCTGATCCACACTAATCAGAAACTTTTTATTTATGCACAACCAACCACCGAAACCAAAACTAAAAAGAAAATTACCAGCAACACCACTGCTTTTGGTTTTCTAAAACCATTGGATTTCCATTTTAGTGCTTTATTTGATTTGCATGCTCATGGTTTTCCTTCCAACATGAAACAAATACGCTCAAGGGTAAAAATGGTAACTATCTGAAATGGTAACTCGGTAACCCACTACGCAAGTTTCGATTTATTGCATGTGTAATTACTATTGAACCAAAACCGGCTCTCGCGATTGTTTTAGTGTAGATGGTTTTGACAGTTGGTAGACTCTTTTTTCTTCACGTCCACGAATAAGAATTACCAAAATTAATTTCCATTTTTATTTATTTATTTACGACATTTGTTCTATTCTCTTCCCCAAGCAAAATCAAAATCCAATATTGCAATAAATCGTACGGTCAGATCACAGTACCGAAACCGCCCCTAGTAACTGCTTCGCCAACACTGCCACTACTATATAAAAGCCTCTCTCCTCCACAACAGAAAACACGCCAAAAACATTTCCAATATTTTCACTACTACACTACACTGCGATCTTGATCTTCTTCTTCTTCTCTTCTTCCATGGAAACCAAGATTGGTGCGCTTGAAACCTGCAAGCCAGCTTGCAACGACGTCGGATCTCTGCCGAACGGCGTCGCTTCGCCGATCCAGAGCCCCACGCCGGCCATCCCGCTCGCCTCCACCGACTCCACCCTCGGCCGCCACCTGGCTCGCCGTCTCGTACAGGTTGGCGTCAACGACGTATTCTCTGTTCCCGGAGACTTCAATCTCACGCTTCTCGACCTCCTCATCGCCGAGCCTGGCCTCAACAACATTGGCTGCTGCAATGAGCTCAACGCCGGCTACGCCGCCGACGGATACGCGCGCTCGCGCGGCGTCGGTGCGTGCGTCGTCACCTTCAGTGTCGGTGGACTGAGCGTGCTCAATGCGATTGCTGGTGCCTACAGTGAGAATCTGCCGATCATTTGTATTGTTGGAGGTCCCAACTCGAACGATTATGGAACCAACCGGATCCTTCACCACACCATTGGCTTGCCTGATTTCAGCCAAGAGCTCAGGTGCTTCCAGACGGTTACTTGCTACCAGGTAATTAAGGACCTAATTCCAGAAATATTCATGATCTGGCTCTGTATGTGATGATTTTCTTGGTGATGGACTCTGTTTTCCTTTGTCCCTAACCGTTTTCATCACAATGGATTGTTGTGTTTGGTTCTCTTAGGCTGTGGTGAATAATTTGGAGGACGCTCATGAAAGGATCGATACTGCTATATCGATTGCTTTGAAAGAGAGCAAGCCTGTATACATCAGCATCGGCTGCAACTTGCCTGCAATTCCTCATCCTACCTTCAGCCGAGAGCCTGTTCCATTTTCACTCAGTCCCAGGCAATTTCTCATCTGTTCCTTGATGTTTTATAATTATTATATTGTGGCTCATTATTGTATACATTTCTCTAATAACGTGTGTTTTGCTATATAGAATGAGTAATCCATTGGGTTTAGAGGCCGCAGTGGAGGCTGCTGCTGAGTTTCTGAACAAAGCTGTGAAGCCAGTTATGGTGGGAGGACCAAAACTGAGAGTTGCCAAGGCTTGTGACGCCTTTGTTGAATTGGCAAATGCTTGTGGCTATGCTCTTTCGGTGATGCCATCTGCCAAGGGTCTTGTCCCGGAGCACCACCCCCATTTCATTGGGACCTATTGGGGTGCTGTGAGCACTGCCTTCTGTGCTGAGATTGTGGAGTCTGCTGATGCTTATTTGTTTGCTGGTCCCATATTCAATGACTACAGCTCTGTTGGGTACTCGCTGCTTCTCAAGAAGGAGAAGGCCATCATTGTGCAGCCCGATCGGGTTGTGATTGCCAATGGGCCAGCATTTGGTTGTGTTCTGATGAAGGATTTCCTCAGTGCACTGGCCAAGCGCCTCCAGAGGAACACTACTGCTTATGAAAATTACCACAGGATCTTTGTTCCTGAAGGGCACCCCCTCAAGTCCAAGCCTAAAGAGCCTCTGAGGGTTAATGTTCTGTTCCAACACATTCAGAAAATGCTGTCTAGTGAGACTGCTGTGATTGCTGAGACTGGGGATTCATGGTTCAACTGTCAGAAACTGAAATTGCCTCAGGGTTGTGGGTAAGTGATGGGTTGATATATGATTCAACATTTGGGTTTGTTATAGGCTTGATTGAAGCACCTGAAACTGGCTTAATTTGCAGGTATGAGTTCCAAATGCAATATGGATCAATCGGCTGGTCGGTTGGTGCAACCCTCGGATATGCTCAGGCTGTGCCCAAGAAGCGAGTGATTGCTTGCATAGGTGATGGGAGCTTCCAGGTAAATTCTAATCCTCTTGGTATGATGTAACCAAGAATGTTGCATGAAACTAAGTTATTGTTTCTGGGTACAGGTTACAGCTCAAGATGTTTCAACCATGCTGCGCAATGGGCAGAAGAACATCATCTTCCTGATAAACAATGGCGGATACACCATTGAAGTTGAGATCCATGACGGACCCTACAATGTGATCAAGAACTGGAACTACACTGCTTTGGTTGATGCGATCCACAATGGGCAAGGCAACTGCTGGACTACCAAGGTAATTTGGCCAACAAATGGTTCACTTGCTCAATCTCTGCAATGCAGTTTCTGAAACAGTTTTGTTGAATGTGTAATGGCAGGTCCGATGTGAGGAAGAGCTGATTGAAGCAATTGAGACTGCAAAAGGGTCAAAAAAGGAGTCATTGTGCTTCATTGAGGTGATTGTTCACAAGGATGATACCAGCAAAGAGCTGCTTGAATGGGGCTCAAGGGTCTCTGCTGCCAACAGCCGCCCACCCAATCCTCAGTAAATTTCCCATATTATCAGCTTCAGATACATGATTGATCGTTTTGTTTGTTTCAAGCTATAGAGTTTTAGTATTCAGAAAAAGCTACAGTTGATTTCTTCTCTTGTATGTGGTCGGGCCTTTGAAACTTAAATGGTTGAGTATTGGTTTCTGCTTTAAATCTTTTGCTATAGCATTTAATTCATTGGGTCTTTTATTTGAGGAACACAGAATTGAAAATGGCAATGACTAATGAACCTACCTTTTTCCCAAATGGAATGCAAAAACTTAAGGCTCAAAAGATTCTCTCATTCTCAGCCTCAGCAATTGTCTCCACTCCTCACATGTATCCTAGGATTCTATTTAATAGTGCACTCATTTATTTTCTCTTAAATTAAGTCAGTTTCAAATGAATACCAATCATTTGACTCAACTCAAAGCAATAAGATTTAAAAACATAGTTCCAACTCCCAATTTAATGGATTAAGAAAAAATGTATTGAACTTTGAAGTTTTAATACTAATTATTATCAATGTTTTAAAAAATCGTCGAACTATCAGACCATATAACAAGACAAATTAACCATGACAAAAGGGACCCGGCTAAAAATCCATTTTACTAGTTTTTGTAAAAATTGCTTTTGTAGCATGTACAAGATTTTGTAGAAATTAAGTTGATACTCATTTTAAAACAAATGAAGTATATAATATGTAAATGAACATTTGAAGGAGAATATAGCCCCAATAACGATGGGAGCAGGATAATCCCAAGCGGGGGTGATGTGCCACTATCATTACGAGGGACTTGGGAATTGGGATAAACCATTAGAGTTACCAAACAAACACTTAATATCATAGTAAGAAAATTAGGATTGATTTTGTGGGATACCACAGCCAAGAGAGCCTGCAAATTAGTGGCATTCCAGAAACATGACTTAGTCAAATCACAGCCTTGGCATTACTCAAGATACCTGGGACATAACAAAAATGATACCATTTTCCGTGGTTATCTTTCATTGCTTTTGGAAGCCAAAAAAAAAAAAACGAGTCCAAAGACCAATTACGAACAAAATTGTGATTAAAACTATTTACAAGATGACACAGATGAGTACGATCTCCAACTTCAAGCACCTAGCTATTGAACCCATTGTTACTTACTGGATGCAACTAACCGATCATTTTGGAGCAATGCAGCCGGAAACGAAGCTTCACAACTGCTAATGTGCGATTTCAACCTGGGAATGGTAGGGTGTGCACTTCTGCATCGCTGGCAACGCAACTCAATTGATAATAGGCTATCGTCATCTTTAATTGTTGCTTTCCCACAATTACTTACTTCCTCTATTACATCAACAGAATCGCGGAAAAAAGCAGTATTGAAAGAGTTCCAATGCTTTTTATTCTTTAGATGCTTTGAATTGAAATCCTGGCTGATGACATGAAGGTGGAGTTGGCGCATCGATGGGGTCTGCAAGAGGTGGATATAGAAATATATCAGGATACAAATACTATCTATCACAGGACAGTAAATTTTACTTAAAACAGTGTATATGAAGATTCTATGTTATTAACTATTTATTACCGTAGCTAGTTCCTAATATATGGCAGTCTAAAAGCAAGTTCGTTAAGAGTTTGATAGACTGACAGATCTCCGTTAACAAGAACTATATAACAATTCAATGGTCCGGCCATATGACACTGCATAATCACAAACACAAGCTAATTCTCTCATCCGGATTCTAGGAGGCATTATTCTCACTTTCAAAATTATCTTTTCTATTTTCACCACCTAACCATTTTTAAGTCCTATAAAAAAGCATATATGCTCCAGAACATTAACAATGACGACAAAGGGAACAACATCAAAACACTTAACTGCATGTCACCGAGTCCTACACTAAGAGCTAACTGTCAGTCAAATGGACACATGAAAGAAGATACAAATTTTGGATACAAGAAGGGCATACCGAGTGGTATCCAAGACGGAAAACTAATGACGGGTCTTCTTGCAGGAATTTCTTAGCCCACTTCATACCCACATCATGCATTGTCCTTAAGAGATCAAGGTGTTCTTTCTGTACATCTGCCAGGCAATCAAGCCCATCCAGTCGTGCCAAAACTAGAACGTGCCTTTGAGCCTGCAAAATATTTGCTTCCTAATTGGTCCCAATCAACAGCATAAAGAAAGTAAAATAATGCACAGTGGTATGGTGGTATTACCTTTGGATACAGATCATTTAGCACAACAACATCATCCAATATCTCCAGCAATTTGTCCTTGTGCCTCTCAGGATGCATGGCAGAATTGTAAAGAGCTTGAGCCCATGAGGTCCAAGGTTTGTTCTTGATTCCGTCAATCTTTTCATCATGCGAATTTCCCTTTCCAGCCATATAATGAATATCTGCTTCAGGATTCTTCTGAGATCCCTTGCACTTCTTATTTTTCTCAGGCTCACAGTCACTTTCCCTCTTGTTCTTCTGATCGTTATTGGGAACATATTTTTTAGAGCTACCTTCAAAGACATCACGCAACTCAGAAGGACCTGAGTCAAGGTTTTCACTCCCTTCCCTTGGTGAATATGATAGGCTCCGCACGATTGACACAAAACCTTCAAAAAGTGACGTGTAAGCCTCAGCAAGAATTTTACATCCCTTATTATAGTCATTGTTAAGGCAATTTGGCCTTTGTGGATTCATATTTGGTCCAAGAACATGTATGACATGGGCTATCCCTTCCCTACTAAACAAGGGAGAAGTTGAAGGAAGAGGGACAACAACAGCTTTCCCAGGAGAAAGAGAGTTGGCTCGTTTCTTGGTTTCAGCCTCTAGGACTGGACCAGCAGCACTGAAAATAGAAGCATTCACACCTCCACCTCCAGGTTTTAGTCGCCTGCACCAGATAATTCTTCAATCAATCTTGTTGACATGTAATTTGCAAATAAAGTAACAAATTAAAGCATTGATATAATTTTCGAATAATAGAAATGGTGCAAGTTGTAATAGAGCAAATCCAACTTTGAATTGACTCTGAACAGATCAACAAGGAAACATGATCAAGTTCAATTTGGTAAGGAGAAACTTGCTGAAATTCCAAAAACAAATTAACACAATAGAACAAAATCTACCAACATTGTTATGAAATGCTTACACAAGATAAAGAAATTTCAAATGGAACAGCTTCTTATGGAGAATACGTAGCACAATGTTATAGTGAAATAGTAGAATCAACATTTTCATGACCACTACTGACAATATAAAGTCATATATCTTTGTTAGTGCAAAAATACCAGAGATCTCAAGAAATGCACAAAGCTAATGGCTATGGCCATGACCATAATAACTGAATGTACAAACAACACAAAAGCTTACCAGTTGGCTGCATTAGCTATTACACTGCATCGTAAACCTCCAACTGAATAAAGTCGAGTTATATCCCCCACAAATGTAAAGAACTTGTTGGTGTCGATGTTTCTTTTTGCAGCTTTAGCCCTAACCAGAGACAAAATTTTAGATCCATGACTTAAGTCAACTAACACAAGCCTTGCATTCCCAAGCTTATTAACAAACTCCTCAACTTTCTCAATAATAATATCTGATGCTTTCTCAAGATTGAAGTGGAAATCTGCTGTTGATATAGATGGGAATGCTAAAGTGGGAACATCATTCGACGAAACATTTTCGCTAACAGAACCTACAGTCAAGCCTTTCAGATCACTCATCTCCTCTTCAGTATTGCCTGGTAATTTAAGAACATCTCCTGGTCCTTTGCAGCAGGAATCATCTTCCTTGGGAATTTGAGGAGGAATTAAATCCAGTTTGCTAGTTGCATTAGATACTGTTTTAACAGGAACATCTACTTTCTTTAAAAACTTCATTATGCCAAGTTGGACTTTGGTATCTGGCTTCTTTTCACCAAAACTGCCATGTGGAAGAGTTCCCGATGGACCAAGTTCACTGTACATAGTAAGAGCAGCTTTAACATCACTCTCATTCTGGCAAAATGTGATTCGGGAAAATCCTTCACTCAGTTTTGGCAATTCTTTCTTTTGTAACATTCTATTCACAACTGCCGCAGCTTTTCCCCCTTGCAAGTTTCCTTCATGTCCAGTCCGTTTAACCGACCGAGAAATACACAGTTTCGCAGGAAGATCAAGCACCACAGCATGCACATCGACTTCTATACCCCCAAGTTTAACAAACTCTGCACGCTGCTCTTTGTCTAGGTTACATCTGTCAATAAACACACTTTTACCCTCCTTCAATGCATTCACTGCACTTTTCAGGCACTGAGGCTTCGTTCCCGATTTCCCATTGTTAATAGTATCCTGCAAGAACAAAAGAACACAAGGACATAAAAACTAAGAAATCCACAAACTTGAACGTCAATGCATTTCACATAACATAACAAAAATCAAAGACTGAATAATTTCCACAATATTACTCCAAATTCTAAGGCTATCCAAACACTTGATTTGACTCAAATACAGTATTTCAAATCAGTTTAATGTTATTACTACAAAGCCATGTTCTTATTTGCATAGGCAATTTACGAACCTCACTATTTTCTGTTAAAGACTTATACACTTGGAATCTCAAAGTTGAGTAGAACTATTTGGCTAAAAATAACACGGGTTTTACAATCTGAAGACATTGAAATCAACATAACACGTTTCAGCAGGGACCATTTCACTGATGAAAGCAAACATTATGAACTTAGAATCTCATTGAAGCATTTCATCAAACAGTTGAGTTGATATTGGAACCTGACAAATGCGAACCCAAGCTCGGGAAGAGGAGGCCATGACTTGGTCGCAGAAGGTGGACTTGCCACTTCCAGGTGCACCCACCAATATCACCACCATAGGCTTCCCTTGCTCCTCCTCACCTTTCAATTTCAACACATAGCACAATATTGCAATATCAGAATAAGCTAAATCATCGACGATAACAAAAACCCTAAAATTAGAATTGTGGGTTCGGTGACGTACCTTGTGTTTTCGGAGCATTGTTGTCGACATCAATGTCCATTTTTAGTCGGCTCGGAAGGGTTTGGAATTTCAATGGCTTCCAGTCCTGATCAGTTTCTCGCAGAGAGAGATACACTGTTTCGATTTTCTTCTGTATTGCTTTGGCTCGATGTTTGGACACGCTTTAATGTTGCCCTCCGCCTAGGATATGACTATACCCAACCCGGCCAATTATAGGAAAGACTAGTAAAGAATTGAGTCAATTATTCGCAACGGTTTAGTTTTGAACAAAACTAATGTATGTATTTGATATATATAAAAAAGAAAGTGATATGATTTATTCAATAAATATCATTTGGTAACAATTTGAGAAACAATTTTGTTAGTTTCACATTGATATGTTGGACCTAGCAATCACATTAATCACTTTGTTCGTAGACCGCTTTACAAAGACAAATTTTATTCAATCGAACAATTGGATGAATTGAACTGAAACTAATGTTAATTACCTACCCGAAATTTTTGGTTTCTCTTTATCGGGCTCTAACTTCAACAACGACATGCATATTGTCTATTTCAACGATAATCAATTGTAATTCTTGAATTTTTGTTGATAGGTGATAAAATTTCCTCATAGCAGGACCAAATAAAACTCATTAACTCGTAGCAAAGAAACAACTTCCAACACTGAAAGATCTATCCAAATAGAAACAACTATGACAATATATTTATACGAGACGGACAATAAAACGAAGTAGCAAAATCTCAAGACTTAGAGAACTAAAATAACAAAGAAGTTTGAAACTTATTCCTACAACAACCAATAAAATTGTATTCAATCTCAAGTTGGTGCCACATTTTTCCACCAAAGAAAATGACAGATGTGAGCTCCACAACTCATATAGAAATGCTTGCTTTCATTGTACTAGTACATGGAAACAGACCCAACCCACTACCATTTTACAATCATTCCATCCATTTTTGGACCTTACACAGACTTCCAATTTAAACGTTGAAGTAAAGTTTATGCATTGAATTCCCGAACCCAAAACATTAGATTTTACGAATCTATGGACTGTTTAAGAATTGGTTGGCAGGAAAATTCCGAGATGTAACCAAAAAGTCTACACGGAATAAATAAAGAAGATACAGACAACGACCACGTCTAAATACAATACAACTTACTTCGCGGCCGTGGTTGAATTTGACGCCGCCCATCCTCTGACCAATCCTCCGCCGATTTACGATTATCTTCTCCTTCTAGCTTCATTTCTACGCCGAACCAGAGTAATGTTTGGTCTGCCACCACCCAAAAGTTCATTATGTTCATGGGTTTTCTTCACCTTCCTCTAACCATCTTCGAGATTATCGACTCTCAGTTTCTGCATCAATGAAAGTTCCAATCTTTTTATGGCTTCTCTTGATATCTGTTGGTGCCCATTTTCTTGCGGTGTCTGGTCAATGTCTAGAGGATCAGAGATCTTTGTTGCTCCAATTCAAGAACAGCCTTCAGTTAAATCCATCTGGAAAACTGGCGGGTTGGAATCAGAGTGCAGATTGCTGTCTATGGAGTGGTGTGACTTGCGATTTGGTTGGTCTGGTCATAGGCTTGGACTTGACTAATGAATCAATCTCTGCTGGAATTGGCAATACAAGCGGTCTGTTCAATCTCCAGAATCTGCAGAGCTTGAATTTGTCGGAAAACAAGTTCATTTCTACAATTCCAGGTGGGTTGGATCGGCTTACGAGCTTGAAGTTTCTGAATCTTTCAAATGCTGGCTTCAGAGGGCAAGTTCCTATTGAGATTTCACGCATGACCAGGTTGGTTTCTCTTGATCTCTCAACCAATAATTACTTGAATGGAATTCCTCCACTGCAGCTTGAGAATCCGAACTTAGCTATGCTTGTTGGGAATCTGTCGGAACTTATGGAACTCTATCTTGATGGGGTTAACATATCAGCAAATGGCAATGAGTGGTGTCATGCCTTGTCGTCTTCTCTGCCGAAGCTCAGAGTATTGAGCATGTCAAATTGTTACCTTTCAGGCCCTATTGATTCATCGTTGCTGAAGATTCGGTCTCTTTCAGTTATTCATCTGGATAATAACAATCTGTCATCTGTAGTTCCG
The DNA here is from genome assembly GCA_036897485.1 of Pelargonium nanum. Lineage (NCBI taxonomy): Eukaryota > Viridiplantae > Streptophyta > Magnoliopsida > Geraniales > Geraniaceae > Pelargonium > Pelargonium nanum. The sequence goes on along the minus strand of JAYMTF010000748.1, from coordinate 7,973 downwards.
GATTTCTTTGCAGATTTCTGGAATTTGACCTCATTGCGTCTTGGCACTTCTGGGTCGTATGGAGAATTCCCCAAAAGGATCTTTCAGGTATCAACTCTGCAGACTATTGATTTGTCAAACAACAAACAACTTCAAGGTTCACTGCCAGAATTTCCTAAAGATGGGTCACTTCAGACAATAAAGCTTAGTGAGACTAACTTTTCAGGGATGTTGCCAGATTCTATTGGCAACCTTAAATTTTTATCCAGAATTGAGCTTGGAGGTTGCAAATTTAATGGATCAATCCCAAAGTCGATGGCAAATCTTACCCAATTGGTTTATTTGGATTTCTCTTCGAATGAGTTGGATGGTTCAATCCCATCTTTCGCTTTGTCCAAGAATTTGACCCAAATAATCCTTGCTCATAATGGTTTTTTGGGTCAAATTCCTCCTGATTGGAAAGGTCTTCAGAATCTTGTAAATCTTGATTTGGGTAACAACTCACTGAGTGGTAGTATTCCAGAGTTTCTGATTTCTCTTCCATCTCTTCAGAAGATTCAGCTTAATAACAACCAATTCTCTGGTCAGTTCCATGTTTCAAATGTGTCATCTTCACATCAACTGGACACCCTTGATTTGAGTAGCAATAAATTGGCTGGCCTTCTACCAATTTCTTTGTTTGAACTCCGAGGTCTTAAATTCTTGTCACTTTCATCCAACAACTTCAGCGGATCCTTGAACCTTGATGTCATTCGACAGCTCGTGAATCTTTCATACATTGATCTATCACACAATAGTCTGTCAGTTGATTCTAATGGTGCAGATTCTACTTTGTTGTTCCCCAACATAACCACATTGAAATTGGCTTATTGCAAGCTCAGAACATTTCCTGAGTTCTTGAGAAATCAATCCACATTAAGACATCTAGACCTTTCAGGCAATCAGATTCAAGGGAATATACCAAACTGGATTTGGAACATTGGCCTTTATCACCTAAATCTTTCATTCAATTTCCTGCTGCATCTTGAAGCACCCATCCCTGGCAATTCTTCTTTGATTGTCCTTGACCTTCATTCCAACCACCTTCAAGGCCCAATTCCGATTCTCCCTAAAGCTGCCACCTATCTGGATTACTCTAGCAATAATTTGAGCTCTCCTATTCCATCTGAAATTGGTGCATACCTCTCGTTTGCTATTTTTTTGTCTCTTTCCAGCAATAAGTTTCACGGGGTCATCCCTGTATCAGTATGCAATGCTTCATACCTTCAAGTTCTTGATCTGTCCAATAATTCTTTGAGTGGTGAGATTCCGAAATGTTTGATGGCAATGAGTGGCGTGCTTGGGGTTATGAATCTAAGGAAGAACCATCTCAGTGGTATGGTTGATGACAACTTTCCAATTGGTTGTAACTTAAAGACTCTAGATCTCAGTGAAAATCGACTGGAAGGGAAGGTTCCAAGATCTCTGGCCAACTGCAAATTGTTGGAGGTTTTGAACTTTGGAAAAAACCTCATGCATGATGTCTTCCCATGCCATTTGAAGAACAAAACTACTAGTCTGCGAGTCCTTGTTCTGCGGTCCAATCATTTTTATGGTCAGATTGGTTGTCCAGATATCAACGGAACCTGGCAAATGCTTCAAATTGTTGATCTAGCTTCCAACAATTTCACTGGCAAACTACCGGGACAACGCTTTACAACTTGGAAGGCAATGATGCTTGACGAAGATTCAATTGCTTCAGAGCTCAATCATGTCCAATTTGAGTTCCTAGAACTCAGTAATCTGTATTATCAGGACGCAGTGACAGTGACCAGCAAAGGACTAGAGATGGAGCTTGTAAAAATCCTAACCGTCTTCACGTCCATTGATTTCTCTTGCAACAAACTTGAAGGGCCAATACCAGAAGAGCTTGGATACTTCAAAGCACTGTATGTTCTCAACTTGTCGCATAATGGGCTGACGGGTGAAATGCCATCAATTTGGGGGAATTTGTCACAGCTGGAATCCTTGGATCTCTCAGTTAACAAACTGATTGGAACAATTCCTCCACAGCTGGCTCAGCTAAACTTCCTTTCATTCCTAAATCTCTCGTATAACCTGCTGGTGGGGAAGATTCCAATAAGTACTCAACTCCAATCATTTCCAGAGTCTTCGTTTCAAGGCAACGAAGGACTATGCGGGGCACCTCTGAATGTAAAATGCACAGATCCTACAAATCCACCAGCTGCAAGAATGGACTCTGAAGAAGATTCAGGAACTAAATTCGATTGGCAATTCATATATACAGGGTTAGGGTTTGGTGTAGGATCAGCTGTAGCTGTTGCTCCCCTCATGTTTTGGAGGAGAGGCAGGAGATGGTCCGACGATTTCGTCGACCAAATTCTTTTGGCATTGCTTCCAATGGTGGGACTCAAGTACACAATTTGGCACGATCGCGAGGACGAGGATGAGGAAGATACTGAAGAAGAAGACAGTTCAGACAATAATGATAATTATGATGATGATGATGATGATGATGCAAGAGTTTATGAGGAAAACAAGGTGGAAAGTAAACAATTTCAAGGTAAGTATTGTGTTTTCTGTACAAAACTTGACCTTGGTAGGAAGAGAGCCATTCACAATCCAAAATGTACTTGCCATAATTCACCACCCATCTCTATCTTCTCTTCTTTCTCTAGATCATCATTCTCTTCATAGATGTACATAAACAAAAGAAAGAAAGAAAGAAAAATAATTTTTAAGCTGTATTGTTTTGCCTTATTTTCCTCTTTCTCTGATGTACATAAAGAATCATCAATTCCAGAATGAGAAGTGAATAGAGAAGATAGCATGAACAATTGAACATAAGTAGTAGTTTTTGTGAGCATGAGTTTCTTACCTTGCTTGGTGTCCAGTTCTGCAGAGTGATAACTGATAAGTGATAACCATTCACTAACATCCCAACACCTTTCTACACCAAAAATATCTCTGGATTACTAAATATTCGTCGAAAATGAACTGACGACCCATAGTATTGGGCTCAGGAGTCCATTTTTGCCGAACCATCCACATCGAAGCCAATACCAAGCCCATTGGGCTCAATTTGCATTTCCGAATGTTTTTCAAATTTCAGTAAACATTTTGCTCCCAACACTAAAAATAAAATAAAAATGAAATAGAATTTAATAATTTTAGAAAGAACGGAGACTTACAATGAGAAAAATGTTGAAGGACCACACAGATATGAATTGGATCAAATCATTTTTTTGGATTATAACAGATAAATTTTCAACCAAAAAAAAAGTGTAAAATGAGCAATTTGTTCAATCTGATTGACAAATTGCCAGCAATAGGCAATTGGTAGAAGTTCTTTCATCTTAACTTTTTCTTTTTTATCAGTTGAGCTACACAACCGGGGTATCTCTCCCCTTTTAACCCAAAACCCACCCCACCCGGCGCAATGGGATTTGAACCCACGACCTCCTACATGGAGATGTGTGTCTTAACCATTGTGTCACCCCATAGGGTGCAAGAGTTTTAGAGAATATAGTTTGTTCTTCTAGTAGTTCCATTACAGTTCAAAATAAGAATTAGTGTGAGTGTGTTATGATTTAGTAGTGTTGATCTCGTGTTGACCACGGTCCCACATAAAATAGCTCGTGGTAAAATAAAATACAATAATTTTAAGAAACAATTCCCAGTAAAATGGAAATGAACTCAAACTTATTTACTTTTGGATTAATTGCAAGGCTTATGAATTATTTCTCCTTTAGTTGCCAGTTATGTTCTTTTTCTTCAAAAGAAAAAAAGAAGGTACTATTATAACACACTTGAGTCTTATAATAATTTATTAAAACGCGAACTCACTAACACCGTTAAAATAGTACAGGTTACATGTTTGATATTACAAGCTGCAACTCTCAACACTACAACATCAACAAACCTACTTATCAATCTATAGCAACTAACTATTTCATATCTTCATGAGTACTAAACCAGAGAACATGACTTTCTTGACCTTGGAAGCAAGGCTCCGGCAACGTCAACGGAGGCAGCTCAGACTGCAGCTGTGCAAACAAGTCGTCATTATCGAACCCCAAACCAACTTGATCACAATCATAATTATTATAAGTACCACAACTGCAAGGAAGCAACACATCACTTGACGGCGCCGGCGACGGAACTTGTTCCATAACGTCGACGTCGCAACTGTTCTCCGTGAAGTCGGTGATCATCATCATGGACTGGTGAAGCCATATCTGGTTCTTCAAGAACTTGACATATTGTATGGCCTCCTCCAACATTGACACCGTGTCCATCTTGGACCCACCAGGGACCAAGCTCTGCAAGATCTTGAACCTATCGCTGATCCTGTGCCTCCTCTCTCTCGCAGCTATGCTCTGCGGGTCCGTCGACAGCTTCATGGTCCCTTTGCTGCTCTTCTTGGCACCGCCATTTTTCTTGTTCTTTGTTCTGTTCTTGCTGGTGCTTGCCATGGAAGAAGAAGAGGACCAGGACAAGGACAATGACCCTGAAGCTGCCTCAATATTAGGGTTATGGAAATAGTAGTAGTCCATGATCGATGTTGGAGAAAAGTGAGGTTCAGGTGTGGTATTTATAGGACAGAAAATTAAATGAAGGTGTGTGAAAAATGGAGTGGATCGTAAAGTAAATAAATATTTTTGTTAGAGTTGGCCAATATCTTTGGCGCAGGATACGGGTGTCTTCTCAGCTCTTGAGGCTACCAAAGCAAAATCTATTGACACATAACCTACTGCAAGTGTTTTTTTTCATACATAAGCACATATATTTTATTTAATTTGATCTGTCAGTGTAACTTGTTTGCTTTAGGAGAGACTTGATAGTTGATACTTCTCCGTAGATGTGCTTGGCCCCCACCAAACCCCATCTTCATCATTAAGAGATTTTGATGGAATCATACCATTTTCATTCCACAATATACGTATTTGGACAAACTTTGTATACTATTGGTTTAACGAGCTAAGACTCATTCGTAGGTTAAAGAGCAAAGTTATGGTTATACTTGTGGTTAAATGAGCTCGGACTTGTTTGTAGGTTAGAGTGCAAAGTTATATCACATACACCAATACCTTCTCTTTTATATCTATATACGGTTTTACTCGCATAAATATCAAGTGTATTGTAATTATTGTATAGTGTTGGTGACAAATGATACAATGTGGGTCTGGTATGATTAAATATGAAGTGATTTGAATATTGAATTTAGTATCGGTGAATGATTAAGAGAAAGGTACAATGGAGGAATGATTTTCACTATTGCAAATTTGCAATTCCTTAGTCAAGCAATTTAATAAATTTGGGGTCACTTGTCGACCCACCATTGGTCCAATATTGTTGAATCATAGATATCTTAGTCGGCAAGATCGAGAGAGACATAGAGTCAATATTGTCTTTGTTTTTGTTTTATATTTTCTGGCAAATCGAAGTGGATATGTCAAAAAATGAGATAAGTTGCAGGTGGTGTGTGTCCTAATTCCAAGGACGAATTTTGGTTGCTGGGCTTTTGTTGTACCATATCTTTGCTCTTTTTTCCCCTTAGGTTACACACTGTTTACTGAAAGAAGGTTACTGTTCTTGTTCCCTTCCTTGTTGCTTGCTACACTTTCTTTAACACCATTTTTAAAGAAAAGTGAAATTGTCTCTTCCAACTCTTCTTTTAAGTTGTAAAGCCTATTTTGAACCCAAGCTTATGATTCACCCAAGATCCTCATAACAAAGCAACCAAGCTTCACTCACCATCTCAAACCACAATGGTTTCTCAAACACAGAAAACCAGCATTGTCATTTCCAACACCTCCATAATTTCATTCTTTTACTAAAGAAATTTAGTTATGATAATGTCACACTATAATTTGATAACAATTTTTTATTTATTAATATTTAGACATAATAAAGTTTCATTAGAAAATGATCTATTCATGGATGTTGACTTCACATTCTCGGCATGAGATTCTTTAACCCTTTTTTCGTCAAATTGATATAACTAGTACTTATGATATTATTTTAAGCTTTACTTCATCCTCAAAGCTTAAATGAATAGATGAATAACCTAACTAGTATTTCGATTAATGGTGATAGACTTCACATTCTTTCAATGTGAGATTCATTAACAAAATGTACAAAAAAACAACGTATTTTTACATCTTGTTAAAGATAGTTGATAACATATATAGCCGTTTTAAATTACATCATTATTGAGAGCTTTTTTGTAATGTTTCATTTCATAATGAGTAATGTTATATGTCTAAAAGATTGTACAAAGTTATATGTAGTAGACATGACTCATCAATTATTTCATTGATGATTTGTCAAAATCACTATGTGGCACATGTGCAATGTCTTAAAAACTGCGCATTTTGCACGAAAAATTAATAACATGACAGTGATATCATATATGTCAGTTCCTCATAAGCCAATAATTGTTTAGCTTATACTCAACCATCAATTAATGATGTTGTGAGACTTTATTAAAATATTTGTATCCAGCAGGTCGCTATGATCCCACAAATTCACTTGGATACGTATAAATAAATTTTTAATGTGGTTGCATCATCTCATTTGTTTGAGTTAGGTTAAGCAAAAAAATATTACATTTAGATTCTTTTCATTTTTTATCTGTCTCGCGCCTTTTTCCTGAAAATTTTAAACGCTTAGCATTTATCTTTTGCATAATTAATGTGCAACGATTTGATTGTTGGCCGGACGGATTATAACTTTTAGTGAGAGATTTGAACAAGAGACAGGAGATGTGGATTTCCGGATTTTATGAAGGGGTGGGTAGAACCTTAATAATTTTTACTTGTAAAGAGTTCAAAATGAGCTGCTTTACATGTCATCTCAACTCATACATGATAGTATGATACAACAACATCAGTCATACATACATTATCTGCTATTGCCTATTGCTGATGTATGTGACGATTGAATGATGATGCATCCATTTCTTCACCAGTTTTGTACCATAAACTCCACATTACAATCACAACTGGGCTCGACAGTGACCGGAGCAGGTGAGCCCTTTGATGGTTCCTTGGGCCCCACAACCGGATCGTGCGGTTACCAATTGCGGTGAAACATGACCCTAATAAGGGTTGTGAAGTTGCTGTCACAGCTCTCTGGTCGACTCTTAATTTACCTCTTTGCGGTGAACACAGAGGTTACTGTTCCTGTGCTATCGGAGACTGACTAGCAAGTAAAGTATACAGGAAACGTTACGAAACCAGACATCTGCCAAAACACTGTACAAAATGTCGTAGAAATTTAAAAAATTAATTTCACTTTTTTTTTTTTTTTTTGCAAATTCAAGAAGCAAGCAAGAAGAATATGGCTCAGCTGGGTGATCTGTTCTGTGTTCTGTTTTCTGTTTCTTTTTTATGTTTAAAATTATGGGAGATGGAGACGTATCAGAATAATATGAACTGTCGAAAGTCTGTTTTATTTTAAATTTTGTGATATTGAGAAAAAGTAGCTTTTTTGACATTTGCATGTTTTAAGCAAACTAGGTGTAGGCATGTGGCATGTTTAATCTGTGGGTTCTGGAAAAAAGGAACAATTTAACAGCTCTCTGAGATTGAAGAATGGCCATGATTGGGATTTGGAAGAAAATTCACTGCCCAAATGACCACTCAAAGTGTCAAACTATCTGTGTCAGCAAAGCTAATGCATCTCTTTTCCATATTTTGTGGACGTGAAATTTTACAGCCACTGAGCTAGTTCCTACAATAACCGGTAAAGTCGACTTAAATATATGATAGAAAATGATTAAATGAATAATTTTATTTGTGTGCATTTGATGGCACACGTACAGTTCTTCAATATATTGATGCTAATAAATAAAAACACAACAATAAAGAAAATTGTGTTATGAATATTATTAATAGATGTTCATTCACACAAGCAAGACCCGCCACGTTATTTAGAGAAGGAGTCTCGAACCCGACGTTACTTGGAGAAGAAGTATTTACTTATACTGT
>JAYMTF010000747.1:0-30727 GCA_036897485.1 Pelargonium nanum | reverse complement strand
TTCGGCTCGTCCCCCCCCCCCCCCCCCCCCCCCTTTTTAGTTCATTGAATTAAAATATTACCCAATATTCCAAACCCACCTAATTCTACCTCATGTCCTCACCCATGGAATGTACCTCTGATTCTCTGTGTATTTATGTTTTTTTTTTTCTGTATGCATCTCTTTTGTGGAGCGTTTGTTTCCTTCTGATTGCATCTCTCTTTTCGCATGGTTGTCAATTATGCCGCTGCCATAATCATGTTGTGGATGTGGGCTTCTTATCTTTTTTAGTCCGTTGAATAATGTTACCCATAGTTCATGTACTGAACTTATGTATTGGTGTTTTTTTTGTATGCATCTCTTTTCGTTGGCATTTTTCTTTCCTTCTGATTGCATCTTTCTGTTAGCATGGCTGTCATTTATGTCGCTGCAGAAACAGTTATGCTGTGGCCGGCTTTGTTTGTCGTCCATTGAATTATAATATTATTCATATTACATGCCAACCTGACTCTTCCTCATTGTCCAGACCCATGGATTTAACCATATATATTTCAAAACTTTTTATGTATTCTTCTAATCTTGAGCCAACTGCTACCTCAAAGTTCAGCAGATAATGCACGCTACTATATTATAATAACCAATTTGAGCTTTATGAATTGAAGTGCCTAGCGGCACATACATTTTGTTCAGTGCTTCACTCAATGGTATTTCACCTTCACTAGAAGAAACTAGAATGTTTGGCAAGTTCAGAACTGACAAATTCTTGTCCTTTTTAGGTCTGGCACAACTATAGCTTTGACAACCATGTTTTGGAGAACTATGGATTTAAACTTTCTGGATTTCATGCTGACACTATGCATATGGCACGATTGTGGGATTCCTCAAGGCGAACACAGGGTGGATATTCTCTCGAAGCACTTTCTGGTGATGCAAAGGTCATGTCTGGTGTGAAATTATGTTCTTCTGAGAAAGAGTTGATGGGTAAGATATCAATGAAGACCATTTTTGGAACGAAGAAGCTGAAAAAAGATGGGTCTGAAGGCAAGGTGGTCACCATGGCTCCTGTTGAAGAGTTACAAAGGAATAAACATAAACTATGGGTCTCGTATTCTGCCTTAGATGCAATAAGCACACTAAAGCTTTATGAGAGCTTAAAAAGCAAACTGTCAAAAATGCCATGGAAATTTAATGGCACTACAGTTCTTGGAAAAACCATGTTTGACTTCTATGAAGAATACTGGCGACCTTTTGGTGAGATTTTAGTTAAAATGGAAACTGAAGGGATGCTGGTAGATCGAGCATATCTTGCTGAGTTAGAGAAGGTGGCCAAAAGAGAGCAAGAAGTTGCTGTTAATAGATTCCGCAATTGGGCATCCAAGTATTGCCCTGATGCTAGGTATATGAATGTGGGAAGTGATATTCAGTTACGTCAGCTCTTTTTTGGTGGCATACAGAACAGGTATGTTGTATATAATCATTCCTTCATTTTCTTAAGCTTTATTCCCATCCTTTTGTAAACAAGAATTTCGTTAACAAAATAGCAGAACAATAGTAGCTCGAAACTCGCAAACAAACCTAAAACAACAGCTTAGAGAGTATCAAAATGACACTGATATTTACTGGCATGGGAAAACTTATTGATGGCGATTTTATCCTTTGGTACTTTATAGTGTGTGCCTGAATTAAAATATTGATTTAATTTAGATTTAAGTCCGCTGCTAGATGTCTTTTTGTTTTTTAAACATTCTGGATTCATTGCCGTCTACAGCTGGTCTCAGAATAATAGTCTTATAGTTCTTGTGTATCCTCCCGAAAGTCCTGTAATTGATTTCATATAAAAGCACATCATTTTTTAACTTGATTTTGTAGTGCAATATGGCCTTCTAGGTGACGTAGCTTTTTAGGGTTGTTCTGAAATATGCAATGTTAAATTTTAAAATGAGTGCTTATTGCAGTAAAAAGTCTTGTAGGAGGGGTCTGATTTTTGTGAGAACAATGTATACTAATATGTTAATTACAAAGCTGGCGTGCACTTAATGACTTTAATATCCCCACCTGTTCTCTTTATCTATCCCTTCCTAATGATATGTTTTCTATCTCTGTTTATCATTTTATATTCTTTTCACATTGATATGTAATTAATTTTCTTCATGTTACCAAAGACCATGCATTGCACGGATAAAGAATCTCAAGTGGCAGAACTTATGAAACGCTAAATAGTTGAACTAAAATTGTGTATGCAAGACACTTGTTTCTCTAGAAAGAAGAAAAAGATTTGTAGTTGCGACAATGAACATTGTGATAACATTTTCTCCTTGTGCCACTCATTGAAATATTTCTGAGTTGGGTTTATCCGTGTACACTATTGAGTAGTGTATGTAGGAGCTAGGTTTCATATATATTTGTCCTAGAATTCGGAAGTCTTTCTTCATTTAGAGTCTTTGATAGATACTCTAGGTACTTCATGCTCCTGGTACCATTGAAAAGTTTTCATCACTGTACAAACCATTTGGTATTTGTAAGTCATGTTTTGAACGGATGCTAAAATATTATGTTAAATTGACCTTCTGCAAGATTTTACCGAAGTTGGGAATTTAATAGGAGGGAGAATCTTCCATGACTCCATGAAATTATGGGATAGAGCTCAAACAGTATTTTGTAGTTCATAAATGCAGAATTAATCACTTCTTATATGCATTCATTTATTGATTTTAGTTTCATGCTTGACCCTCTGAAAGATTTTACCGAAGTTGGGGATTTAATAGGAGGGAGAATCTTCCATGACTCCATGAAATTATGTGATTGAGTGCAAACAGTATTTTGTGGTTCATAACTGCAGAATTAATAAAATCTTTTATGCATTCATTTATTGGTTTTAGTTTCATGCTTTCCAATGTGCACAACATAAGCTGATATGATGCATGGATACGGCCTTTGGAAGTTTTCATATCATGTACGTATCTGATATGGATATGGTTAGATACTCACCCAATACGTATGAAATAAACAATTTTGTGTATTAACATTAAAATATTAAAAATACTTATTGGACTCATTGGAAACTCAGGGATACTAGTACATGGATACACATCTCAAATTCTCTCAAGAAATCTGGCATTCCTTCTTAGCAGAAAGTTGGACATATAGATAATTATTAACAATATACTAGATATGATAATATTATATATAAACCAATCAGTGCCCGACTCAATACTTTTTCAATACAAATCATAATAGATAAATTCATAAATATTTATCATTTTAGAATTTGATTTAGTTTTTTTTTATGATGCTCATATTTATTTATATTATGCAATTTTTTTATATGAAGTATACATATATTTTTATTCTTATGTAACGTATTCTAAATGTGTCGTATTCTAATTTTACTGAAAATAGTGTCTCTGTGTATGTATCGTGTCATATTTAGTTTCCCGTGTCCGTATTTGTGCAACATAGATAAGCCAAGTGTTCATATTTTCTGAGTTATGCTTAGGTACCAGGATACCTCTAAGTCTAACTTGCTTATTTCTTGTTGCAGAAACAACTGTGAAGAATGCCTTCCACATGAGAAGATTTTTAAAATTCCCAATATTGATAATGTGATTGAAGAAGGCAAGAAGGCCCCAGCAAAACTTCGCACTATTAAGCTGCATCAAATTGGTGTCAATTTGACAACTGAGATATTCACAGCATCTGGCTGGCCCTCGGTTAGCGGAGAAGCTTTGAAGGCTTTAGCTGGGAAGGTCTCTGCTGTCTATGATTTCAAAGACGTTGATGATGACTTGCTGTTAGATGATGCTGAAATTGCTGTAACAGAGGATGTAGACACATCAGCATATGGATCAGCTTTTGCAGCATTTGTAGACAGTGGTTACAAGGAGGAGGAAGGAAGGGAGGCTTGCCATGCCATTGCTGCTTTATGTGAAGTTTGCAGCATAGACTCCTTGATTTCCAACTTTATTCTCCCCTTGCAGGTGCTTTCTTCTGCCCTATCTACTACTATATACATATTGGTCATAATTATTATTAGTCCTACATGAGAACTGATAAAATGTAGTCCAACACTGAATAGATATGTGGTTCTGTGTTAGTCGATAATTTATATGGGCCTCTCCAATTATTTCCAATCGGGTTTGAGTTGATGTTAGTGTACATTTTGTCCTCAGCTGTTCAGATGATAAATTAAGCTTTATTTGTTTCCAAGATCATCTTGAGTATGATGCTATTGTTGCCATGATTGCTATTATGGGCCAGATAAAATAAGGGCAATAATATCACCTTATTTTGCTTCATTTCCAAAAACTATCAGAATAAGATAATGATGCAATCTCAAAATCTGAAATTTTAAATTTGCTGAGCACCACCTATCTTAAGTTGCTATTCTCTGATTCCACATTTTAAGAAGTTAAGCAATGTATTATGTACAAATATCTTAGTCATATTAAGAGCTTCTTAGCATGGCCATTGAAAAGGGGAACTGTTTCTTTATGTGCCTCTTCTCATAACTAAAATTCTCTGCCTTTTTATTTTATGGTTACTTTCAGATTGTGTTTTTCTGTCTGGTTTGATTGAAATTAAAACCTACGGTTATAAGAGTTCACACTGGGGACTGATTAAGGACAGATCCTCTAAAGATTACTTGCTGCAGTAGGAGGTAACACTGTAACACTCCCTTGTTGTTTCACCAAGTTTGTTCCAGTAGTCTATTGATAGCGGACCCTAATCTGGCTTGGGTTTTCATATTTGGTTACTTTTATGTTGTATCTTTCTGTCTATTTTGAACGAAAATAAAACCTCCAAATAGTTGCGTCACACTTGGGAATCGACTAGGACAATGCCCCACAAATTTTCTGGATGGTTTGAGGGGCAACTCTTCCTCCTGTCCAAATGATCAAGTTTACATAGATGCAATTACAATTCATACTTTTAATTAATTAATTAATTAATTATCTCCTTGCAGTAAAAAGAAATAAAAATAAATTATTATCTCCTCATTCTTGTGTTACTTATGTTAGTTTAAATTATGAGAGTGTAATGACTTGTTCTTTTTTGGCTCAGGGAAGTAACGTGTCAGGCAAGAATGGGCGTGTTCATTGTTCACTAAACATCAACACCGAGACTGGGCGTCTATCGGCTAGGAGGCCTAATTTACAGGTTAGTTCTTGACTTTGGTAATGTTATAATTCACTTTTAATGAGGACAATCTCATTATTTGGTAAATGATGTTTTCTACTGTTGTGTAGATAATAAGAACTCCGACAAATAACAATTTTGTCGTGATTACATTTGCAAAGTTAAACATTCTCTTGGTTGTTGTTGTTGAATTCAATAGCCTACCATACATGCTTGCTTCTTAAACTCTGATTGGACTCCTGTAGACCTTCATTATTAATAAAGAGCCTCTTAACTTGTACTCACTGAATTCTAGTTCATGCACTGAAAGATTCCAATTCTCTGAGATGTTACTCAAAAGGGAGAGTATCTCCCTGGACAACCTTATCAGTTGAAGGCAGATTGTTCTTAAGTTTGTGCTGAATGGAAAAGAGCAGTTAGCAGTCTTTAAGATTGTATTTTATATTGGGAAATGGATCGAGAATTGTTGTTACTATGTTAATCTGTTTGGTGTATATTGGGTTATGCCAGTGAATGTTCAATTGTTTTGTAGTTGGAGTCATAACTTTTGAATGAAAGTTCACGTTTTTTCAGTTGAAATTGACAGTGTTGCGTACTCCTCATAGTTTGAATCGAGTGACTTAAATAACACAATATTGGTTTTTGATTTGCACTAGATTTTGCATGTCACATAAACGACCTGTATGGTTTGTGTAGATGGGACTTGTATATGGATATCAACTGACCCTTTTACTTCTGGGATTAGATTTTCCTCTGGTTTTGCATCTATTAGTTGTTATTATGTATTAGCATTTGTTCTCTTTCCAATATATTAGATATAAAAGGGTATTAATAGATTCAATATTCTGTAAAACCAGAACCAACCTGCTCTGGAGAAGGATCGGTACAAGATCCGTCAGGCATTCATAGCTGCACCTGGGAACTCCCTTGTTGTTGCTGATTATGGACAGGTATTTTCGTGAACTATACAAGGATATATGCTTATCATGCATATATAGAATTTCACCTGCTGATTAAAATGTCTTCAAATCTCAGCTGGAACTTAGGATTCTTGCACATCTTGCTAATTGTAAGAGCATGTTGGATGCCTTTAAAGCTGGTGGAGATTTCCATTCGAGGACTGCAATGAATATGTACCCCCATATCCGTGAAGCAGTTGAGAAAAAACAAGTACTTCTCGAGTGGGATCCACAACCTGGTGAAGATAAACCTCCAGTTCCATTACTGAAGGTATAGTATGAGAAATTCTTCTATCAGATTTTTTTGGGGTTTGGGGGTTAATCCTGATATCTGAGTGCTGGTATGTGGCAATAAAAGGGAACACAAAGGAATCAAGTAATTTTAACACTGTTGCGAACAGAATTCGTATATCTTTGAATGGTGGAATGTGTGGATAATATTTCTAAGCCCCGGCACCTTGGGAACAAACTTAATGCTTCTGTTTTGAGTTGTTTTTATATTTTATACCCATTTCTTTTCAGGATGCCTTTGCTTCTGAAAGAAGGAAAGCTAAAATGCTCAACTTTTCCATTGCATACGGGAAAACTCCAGTTGGCCTTGCCCGGGATTGGAAGGTACCTTTTGTAGTACTTGGTCTTGAATAATCTGAAACTATATCAATCAAACTTAGATTGATCTGTCTGTTCTCTATCAGGTTTCTGTAAAGGAAGCCGAGGAAACAGTCAATCTCTGGTATAAAGAAAGACAAGAAGTCCTTGCTTGGCAACAATTGCGTAAAATAGAAGCCATCCAAGATGGATGTGTTCACACATTACTAGGTCGGGCCCGTCGATTTCCATCAACTCTTCGTACTACTCGTGCTCATAGAAATCACATTGAGCGGGCTGCGATCAATACCCCAGTGCAGGTACGCTCTCTATATTTCTCTACATGCATGCACACATAGATGTACATATTCTGATTTCCGGTGATGGTGACAGGGTAGCGCTGCTGATGTTGCCATGTGTGCCATGATACAAATATCAGAAAATCCTCGTTTGAAGGAGCTAGGATGGAAGCTGATTTTACAGGTTAATTTATTTTGTCTTCCCCTTGAAACCAACCAAACCCCAGTATATAGATAGACTGGAAATGACATGTATGTTGAAACAGGTCCATGATGAAGTGATCCTGGAAGGGCCAACAGAGTCGGCTGAGATTGCTAAAGACATAGTTGTGGATTGCATGTCAAAACCGTTCAAGGGCGAGAATATTCTTAAAGTTGACCTTGCTGTTGATGCCAAGTGTGCTGGGAATTGGTATGCTGCCAAGTAGAGGATATATATTTGGTTGGAAGGAAACGAACACAGTTTTGTCGAACAGTAAAGCAAGCATAGCATTTGAAGGGTGTAGAGTTATGTGCCCCAACAGATCATCTATCTGCATTTTGGTATTCAAGGCAGTTAAGTGTGATGTTCCAAGTACAGATCATCTATCTGCATTTTGGTATTCAATGCAGTTAAGTGAGAGTGATGTTCCAAGTTTACTTGCAGAGGAGCAAGGAGGTTGGTATTGTGTAGCTAATTCTATTAAAGCTAAGGTGAGGGCACATTAGAAAAAGTGTATATAGGAAGATTCTTACTATTTCTAATGGTTCACTCGTTTTTACTACTTTTTTTGTTTCAAGTACCTAGTATGATTTATATATATAGATAATTAAACAGAAAATCGTTCATAATGATAATGGTACTGTGGGGTAATGCCCATGTGTACTTGTAAAAAACAAGTATCAAGATGACAAATAAATACGCGACACATGGAGCAGAAGTGATGTGTCAATTCATTTTCGAATATCAAACACCTTAACATATGGAGATTTTGGAAGCCCGCAAAAAGCGAGTGCGAGGAGGCATCTCCCTCGCTCGAACCAGAAGACCGTTCGAGCGGATGTTTGGGGGGCTATGACCCCCCTAGACAGCGGCTGATTCCCCCTTCCCCAAAAGAAAAAAAAGAACTTGAAGCAACTTGAGCCTTTGAGAGTCCCACAAAGCTCTCTTGTAAAATACAGAGCCTACAGTCCCGCAGAGCTCTTCGCCAATTACGAAGCCGCCTGTTCATACAATTCCCCACACTACCTGAAGTAGTGGAGGCTTTTAATGGCTCCACTATTCCCCGAAAAGTTTGAAGGGCATACAAGAGTTTCAAAACTCACTTGACACTCGTAATCAAGTGTCTCTAAAATCTAGAACTCCAATACCCAAAGTGTATCTCATAATACCAACAACCAACATCATGCCATTCCAATTAGTTTTTGTAACAATCTAACTCAAAATACCAACTTCAAAACAGCCAAATATTTACTTGGAAATGAAGATCAGCTTCGATTCGACCAATCAATCAAATACAATAATGATTACCAAAAGGGTATTATCATATTAAACTAATATGATCTGCTAACAATTTGTTGCTTGCTCTATTGAACTTGTGTTAAATACAGGACATAACGTATAGGCTGAACAAAAAGTCTGCAAACAAAACGTTTAGTCTTTTACGATTGCAGCAGGCTATTCCCCTGGGTGTTGCAGATTGATTTCCCACGCTGATGCTAATTGCAACAAGAGCTGGTCAGGCATTGTACCTTCCCAGTCCTCGGGCGAGTCCATTGTTGATGAAGCTTCATGCAGATTTAACAAAAGCTCCTTCTTCGCCTCCATGGGAATGCCCAACACGTCAGGTCCATTTTCCAGCACTATATCTACCAACTGAATAAGATAAAGCAAATGAGACAGAAAGTATACAACTCCAATCAGTATCAGTTTGGTACGACACTTGCATAAATAACATCTTCAAGAGTAGAAGAAAGGAGAAAAAAAAGTTACAACTAAATTCTGTAGACTGTAAACATGAATGTTTGATCAAACTATATTTCACATCATCCAACTGTAATAGGTTGGTTTCGTCCACAAAAGTTCATTTTATCAAAATCTGAAACCATAGTTATGTTCCCACCAGAAATTAGTATGAAATCATGTCAAAAATTAACAAATTAGAGATTAGAGCTCAAAGTTATGTTTTTTTTTTTCAAAACCTTTTCAAATCTGATATGAAAAATGGTCATTTTGGTCAACAAAAGTTCATTTTCTTTCAAATCTGAAGTCATGATTAAATTTGTCACGAAAAATCACATGAAATAAAGTACAAATCATCAATACCGGACATTGGAGCTCAAATTATGATTTTTTTTTTCAATGGCACTGTGAAATAAAGGGCAAAACAATCATTTAGCGCACAAAGTTAACGGTGTTAACGATTTTGTGTTAATTTTAACGGATTACACTTTAGTTAATAACACAGGGAATATATCCGTAATTACCCCTATAGTTCTGATTCTTGCAAGCATCCTCTTGTTCCTGGAATTAGCATTACCTTTCTACTAGTTTGAGTTACGAATCTATAGTACCTTCCTATAGGGAGGGTTAATGAAGAGTATAAACATAACTTAACAAGTTTGAAAAGTCAGACACATGTAAAATTATATTCAACTGTACTGGTATAAATAATAATTATTCTTATAGTGGATCATAAAGTTAACATGAAAGCCTCAAGAGATTGCTCACAAAATTAGTCCGGTCAATCTTTTATCGTATTACAAGCTCGAGCTATACTAAACAGTAAACAGTTATTTGGGAATCATACTTCATAATGTGGGAAGTATTTGACATTGTGGTTTTTGAAATAACTGTAAATCTTAATCTCACTAAAGCTGGTGCTGATGCACCAGCAACTCCGATGTATGGTTTAGTATGTGATTTTATTGTTAATGTATTCTTAGTATAGCCGTCTATTTCAAGATATTAGGGTTTAGATATTAACAGCAGGATTTTCTTTTTTCCTTGAAAATTTTCTAAAAGAACCTCTTTACATATGATACCCCAACTGTAAAAGAAACGTTTGTGCACAAATAATTCCCTTAGATCAGTCATCACACTTTCTTAATAGTATCTTCTCATTTGGCCAGTCAGGAAACACAATTAAGATGAAGCAGCTAAGAGAGGAATTGAAGATTATGAAGTAGCCGTACCTGTTGAATCCAGGATAAACAGATATCAATGAGGTTCTGGTCTAGAAGAAATTGCCCAACAGCATGAAAGACTTCACTTGCTACCTCATTTGAGAGTTGGTCAACAACTGGACCTGTTCTGTCCATTAGCTTCACAAGCAAGACATCATCCCCTGTGGACAAAACTTCAGCATAAGCTGAATCCATATCACCAACATGAAGGGCATCCATTGCATTGCTCCAAGAGGTCCAGACTGGGTCTCGTTCTTGCCCAACATTATCATCACCCATTGCTTCAGCAGTCATTTCAGGGATAGCTACTCTTGCAGTCCGTGCTGTTCCACCGTCTTCCCCAGCCACCCGAATAGCTTCTAGTGTTGCTTCGTCTTTTGAAGCTTGCCACACACTTCTTGCAGAAGGACCTTCCCCAAGCCTAACAGGTCCAGCACCTTTATCCCAACCTCTCCTGTTGCCTAAATGATCGTTATCATGTTCTGATTTAGGTGACCTGCCATCCATTGAACCACCCCCTGAAGCTTTCCTTGAACCAAGTAGCCCATTTCTAGAGGCACCATAGGTGGGAAAATCCCAAGCTTCGGAGATGTCAGATCTCCAAGTGGGTCCCCTTCCCCTCATGCCTGAAGGGATTCCATCTGGTTGGGAAAATCTTTCTCCAAATGAGATCCGTCCATCACCACCCCTTCCGAACCTGGTACTGGTGGAGTAATCAGCAAAATTATTATACTTTCCTAAAGGCCTATTAGAAGATCCATCGAACCCCATAGCAAAATTACCACCTCTCCTGCCAGATGATATTGACAAATCGCGGGCCATGTCCTCAACAACTCGTTCAAGCCCCCTTACTCTGTTTTCTAGTGTTATCATGCTATCATGAGAACCACCCATAAAATCCTGCAGCAAAAGAAACTTCATCATATGAATTATGAAAAATTAAATGTGAAATATTTTCCTTAGTGCAGTAAACTGAAAATACCTGCAGCATGTTCATGAGATGAGCTTGTTGTCTCTCTAGTTGCAGTAATTGCCTTTGAATAGCCAACCAGTTTCCCTTGTTATTGATTGAGGATCCATCAGGTTGACTATCAACTTTGGAGAAGCCTCCTTGATTACTAGATGACTCCCTTTGGTTCATATCTACCCTGACATCATCTGATGCTCTTGTTCTCGAGTCTTTTCCATTGGCTCTCTCAATGTTACGATACTTCAAATTTAAGGATCCGTGAGGATCATCTGCCTGGCAGTTTCCCAAGCGATTTGGCCTTCCCCTTGGGTCTGTGTAATTTGTTTCAGTTTCTTCACCATTGTTTGAGTTGGAAGAATTGATACATTTACGAGGAAGAACCACTTCCACTGGCAAATCATCAGAACCCCTTGTTTGAAGTTTATGGAAGAACTCGGGATTTAGTTCTTTGTCAGATAAGGCTGGTGGTTTCTTCTTCAATATTACAACTGCTTTATCTGAAATGCTGCCGACATTGGTTTTAGAAACCGAATCTGATGAAGGGGAAGAACCATCGGATGGATCCTTTAATGAGGTGTCTGTTTTTCTCCCACTTGGATCATTCTTGTCTGACAACTCTGCTGATTTAGAATTTTCACCATCTGAAATATCGAGAACAAAGAAAATGACCATGATTAGGTTTCTTTGGCACCTGAAGCATGACATGAAGGATCATTTTGAAGCATAAAATGCTGCTTATGTATTTACCATGAGATGAAGCTTTCTGGTCATCTGAAGCTCCTTCTTCTCCTTTTCCAGCAATCTTCTTCCATGACAGCAAGGCCTCTGTCATGCTATCTCTGGCAGGTTTTATCTGTAAAAACAATAGATCATGATTATTTTTGCCTCTTGGAGTATATCAATTGATTTTGAATGCAACCTTTTGAGCTGGGTTAAGCTTAACTGCTTAAGCCTGCAGTATCCAGGCTCCAGGGTTCATCGAATCTGCCCAAAGTTTTTTTATTTATCTATTTTTTCTATAGAGCATGATGAAATTGTTAAGCAAACCACTATATGAGGATGCAAAAGTAAGCTTGTGTCATTCACTCTTAAAGCTTCAATAACAAATGTGCTTAACCTAACAGTGTCAAAATGTCTCTTCTTTTGTAGGTGTTGGTAAAGACATTAACAGTCCAAACAAAAGATACCCAGATACAGAAATTCCCAATAAAATCCTGGGAGGTTGACAATTCTTTCACTATGGTTTGCATGAGCTAATCTGCTGACAACTGACGTTATATGGTCTTTAAAATTGTGCTTTAGTTCCAACTATGATAGAGGTATGCAAAGGCCAACTTGACATCTTAAACTAGCAACACATTGTCCAAAGTAATCTGAAACAAGCTTGCTTCCCTAGTAAAGCAATACTAGTTGCTATAAAACCCCACACACAAAGCTATATTGGCTGTAGCCAAAATTGCAATTGATGAAGTTTCAAATACCTAAAAATAATACCTCAAGTTACTCTGCTTTAACCATGTATGTACCCATTAAAATTTAAAACCAAATATGCAAATTGGATGGCATAAGCATAACAACACAATTAAGTAGTAGTCCAGCAAGGTAAAACATAAACATGTGTGGTGTGGCAAACAAACACATAACATTGGTGTACCTTGTCAAAGCGGCAATCCTCAAGCACCTTCAGAGTGGAAGCACCATCAGCAATCAAGTCGCTTGAATGCAATGCTAAAGTACTTAATGTGTCAGCTGCTGCCTTACGTGTAGCCCAATCAGTACTGCGAAGGCATTCATGGATACTATGCAGCAAAGAATCTAAACTTTGTGGGTTAAGAGCTTTCACCTGCAACATTTTCATGCATTTTCGTTATTCCTAAAGTTGCTCTTCATCCGATTCAAAAAATAATATATTAAACTTTCTGTTCTAATACATTCCTATACCTAAACAATGCAATTACCGACCAACTTGAGAAATACTATAGATTAAATTAGTTGCAAAGAGATGGACTGATACAAAAATTTAGACATGATGAAAGCAAATTACTGAAAAGGAAGACCTAAGCACATCACATTAAAACACTTGAAGAGGGTGAGTGTTACAATAAAATTTGTTAGGTTTTTCAATTACATTTGTCAGTACATTCATATGTAAAATTCAAATCTTTACACATATTTTTAGTTAAATGCAGACAAATAATGTCATTACTCTTACCCTAACAAAGTAAAGATTATATTTCTCATTATTTCATCAACTTATTCAAAATTATTATATGAAATACTATGCAAATTCTTGAAATGAAGAGGCTCTAACAGTTCACAGTCAAATGAAAAAGAACTACATGGTTCAAAGACATCTATGACCTTACATAAAAGCACATTATGCACCTGCTGGTTAAGAGATGCAAGATAAGAAAAGAAAGTATTTTAAGTACTGGGTTGCTGCCATATTTTTCTGGAAAATCAGACACATGTCCCATGTTTTAAGACTGCCCGCAAAAATCCGCACAGAATCCAACAGGATTCTTAATAACCCCAACAGTTTACCCAACCAAGCAACAGCAATAGACAATATCCAGGAAAGCCACATTCGTACCCAATTCAAAAGCATAGTTTTTTCAACAAGGTTAGCAAAATATGACAGAATTTTACACTTCAATTGATTTCATTCCCTACAAGTTTCTCATATATTAAACAACAAACAATTTCCCACTGTATCATCAAATGCACGAAAAATTCAGCAACAGCGCATTACTTTTCTACATCCTACACTAAATCGTTAATCAAACAAAGCTATCCTCAACCAATCACATCTTATGCTACAAAACCAAATCTGACTTCTTTTCTTTTTCCCAACCAATGTCATACAACTTAAGCACCCTTCTTAATTTCAAGACAGTTTCAACAAAAGTTCTAATTTTTTTAGTATTTAGCTAAATGCAATATCAAACCAATCACGCCCTATACTACAAAACCAAATTTGTGTTCTTTTCTTTTTCCCAACCAATTTCATATAACTTAAGCACCCTTCTTAATTTCAATAGAGTTCCAACAAAAGTTCTAATTTTTTAGTATTTAGCTAAATGTAGCATTAAGTCCAATCGCATTATCAGGTCTAACACTGATTAAAAACTAGACGCAATATAAAGCCATCAGAGCACAATGGTATCAAGCAAACCTGTGACAGACTCGCCACAACAGGCAAGAGTGTGGCCTTTGCCAAGAAGTTCGGATTGTGTAGGAGCTTGCAGATCTTTGGACAAAGCTTCTGAAATGCCGATACTGGTGGTTCCGAGGCACAATCCACCATCTTGGTCATACACATTGCAGCTCCAGCTTGCACCCCCTTACTTTGATCCCCCATTGCCTCAAACAACGGCTTCGCAAACAAAGCCACAACAGACCCATTATCGGCACCACCCTGTCCCTTCAGGTACTGCGCCGACAGAGCCCCGATGGTGTCGCGGCAGGCGTCCCTGACGCCGGAATCCGAGTCCTTGAGCCTCCGAACAATCTGGGCAATGATTCTGGTCAAGTGGGTCATCGTCAAATCGCTGTGAGAAGCGCAGACCACGGCGAGCAACCGGATGGACTCCTTCTTAACGGCGGGCTTGGGGTCGCCGGAGGCGTCGTAGAGAGCGTTGAGAATCATGGGAATGCCGTCGGGAGAGAGGCCCTGAATGATCTTCTCGAGGTCCTCGAGGGCGATCTGGTGGGTGTCACGGTCTGAGAGCTTGGAGAGACATGTCAGGATCCTCTGCTTGAGCTCAACCATGGCGAGGTGTGAGGACAGTGACGAAGATCTCGAGCTGGGTGGCGTGGAGGTCAATTGGCTTGGGGGTTTTGTGGGTTTCGAGGACTTGGGTGCTTGTGTGCCCATTGTGGTCGCTATTGTGCAGCGAAACTGTGGAAATGTACAAGGAGAAGAGAAACAGAGAAAAAAGCTGTTTGCTTGATGAGAAAGTGAGAGAAGATTGGGTGTGGAGTGAGAGCCAAGGAAAATCAAAAGCTGCAAAAATGAAGAAATGAGAGTAAAATGAGATCTGGGTTAGCGAAAACAGCAGGGGTATCAAAAAGGGTCTTGTTTTTCTTTTTTTCAAAATTTTCACGAGAAACAAACAGAATATTTACCGGCTAATTGGATAAGAGTAATTAGACCGTTTAATCAATTTGTCCATTAGGGCATTAAAATTGTAAAATGGGTCATTGGCTTTGTATGAACAGTGAAATAATCTTGACCGTTGATCTGTGGAAGGTCAACATCTTTGAGGGTTTGTGGAGGCCCATCAAGAATTTGGTGAACCTCGAACATGGGGGACAGCACATGCAGTGGATTATAAAATTGAAACATCAAATTCTTCAAAAATTATTTTGTTGGTTCCTATATTGTTTTCATAAATACTTGGTTATTGACAACAACGTGTGTTGTTGTTGTTCTTAATTATACCATTTCCATCTCTTGCTGGATTTGATGACATTATGCAAGATTGTAACCAAACTCTGATATTATACATGTCTACTAATATATAGCCTATACTAAATTTTCTTCTACCTTTTCTACTATCACATCGTCTTAGTCGTAATGTTGTGCATTCATTCTTTTAAATGATATGATTTATCTTTGAGTCTTTCTGAATCTGAGACTTTAGAAAAACACAAGTATCGTTCAAGTTTATCAATATGTCGTGTAATACAGATAGTGCCCCTTACGACATTTTTTGGGGGGTGTCGTTGCCTTATTTTCTCTTTACAACTCTCATTGGCCAAATGTGTGATGTGGAATTGATCAATGAGGACATACTTTTCAAGATGCACTTCTTGAGTTGGAGCAAATAACTTTTTGTCATTATACGTTGGCAAATGCGACCATTCATCTCCCCCGAGTGTTGTGCTGTAAGTTTCCTCTTGTTCCTCTTCATTTTGCACTTGGTGCTTTAGTGTCGTTGGTAGGTAGTTTTGTGAGCGGCCGTGCGTTTTAGATATGTCTTTTCGGGATGCGTTATATGGTATATTCTTGCTTGCTATCACTTCGGCGGAGAAAAATTCTCAAAATGACCGTCTTTATGCTAGTTTCAAAGTTGATTTTAAGTCTTAAAAAAAAAAAAGTTGATGGTCTTATTTGATCCCTTACAATGTTTGTTTGGTTAGAGACACCTAAATGAAATTCATTGGTTCTGAATGGCAGTTTGATGGGTTTCTGGCCCAATCAATTTGAGTCAGCCCAAATAGAGTAATGGTCCTGGACCCTTACAAAGCCCAGGCCCATGAGAGTAGAAGCAATTGCAAAGACAGACAGACAGACAGACATGAGACATGGGAGTAAATAATGTTGTTGACTGTTTACAGAACAACCAAAACCCAGAAGAATCCAACACCTAATGCCAATCATAAATTGATAATATTATCAGGTCAGAAACTGATTCACTGCTGTGATTTTTCTTTTTCTTTTGGTCTGCCACAGAGCAAATACGACACATGAATTTGATGGAAAGTTAGTAGATTTGTGTATCTTGCAAAGTGTGAATTTTTTTACTACAGTGCCTCTAAGATCTTGGCCACAAACAGCTTTTTGTATCTGGGTTTTATATAAAGAAAGTTTTCTTTTTTTGTTCTTTCTTGCTTTTGCAGCTTCCTTGGTTCTTTGTGGCAGATCCAATGTATCTTATTCTCAGTTTATTGCTTGTGGGTATGATCTTAGATCCTTATTTTTTCATCATAACCTTCCTGTTCTTCTCTGTGTTTCAGGGTATCTCCTCTGTTTCTTTTTCTCTACCATTTTTGTCATTTGCTTTGGATCTTGCTGTTTCATCACTTCTGGTGTGGTTAGGGTTCTTTTTATGGAAATTTCTACTGTTTTTGTTTGAATATCTGACTTTGTTACTTGGTTTTTGTTGGGGTGTTTATGAGTTTATCTCATTACCTTTTGTATGTCAGTGTAGAAAAGCTAAATGATAGAGTGAATCTAGTTAAGGGTTTTTATATCACCTAAAATGTGATTTTCTTTTCAACCCATTTTGAGTCTAGTTGGTGATCCTCAAGCCTGCCCTTTTGTTAGCATGCACATCTCTATTTTACTTGCCATGGATCCAAAGGATCCTAATCTGGTTGTCATGGATGATGAAAAAATTTAGATTTCGCATCAAAGGCATCTTTGTGTTGAAGATCTTTTCATTCGATTTTCTTCCTCTGCTCATTACCTATATATTTGATTGCGCGGTTGCATAGCCGCATTCACTCCTTTTGGAACGAAACCATCTGCTTATTTTGTTTGTGGTGTTTAGTCTTTAGGTTACTAATGTCTAATTCTGGTTAACTTTGATATCGAGAGACTATTCAAACTAGCACGAATAAAACATAGTACACTTCAGTACATTTCAACTTCTGAAATCTAAATCTAATCACATTCTGTGTATTGCTACTGACAGGATCTTAAACTATTTAGGTGGTAGCTCTGCAAAGGTTGGAGGCTGTGATATAGTCTTCTGGTTGCTGCTAAAACATCTTTTTGATCCATTGATATTGATAGAAAAAAAAAATGGCTCCAACATTGGAAGCTATTAAGGGCAGTGGAGGATCCGTCAAGGTTGGGTCAACAGGAACAATCAGTTCCCTGATGACAAGAGAATTGGAGTTTGTTATATCTGCACCTCAAACGCCAAGACCTCAGACAGTTCCTGTTTCGGTGCCCTGCAGTGCTACTACTCCTAAAAGGCCACAACCTAGAAAATTGTTGGATGAAGCTAGCAGCAGCCGTAGCAGCAACAGCTTTAATCATAGAAATACCGAAATTTGTCGGAAAACGAAAGGATATGCTGGAAAAACTCACCGAGTTCCAATGCTTGGCTCCGATCATGGTGCTTTTGTTAGAACTCCTACTAGGGGGAAAAGTGAGAAAAAAGGACCTAACATTGTTGAAATTGTGGACATAAAATGCGGGAACCCGAATAGAGCATGGGCTTGCCCTATAACTACTCGACTCAAGAAGCTTGGTTTCTCAAAGCTATCCGAGAGCATCATCTAAGCGTGCAACTTCTTTGCATCGGACTTCAGGTTCTTGTAGTTAAACCCGGATATCCCAATTGGCCGACTGGTGTCCAAAACTTCCACCATCGAGCATATGCCTGGCAGGAGCTTGCTTCCTCCCCTCTTTTTCGATTTTGACGTTGTTAGCACAGATCCATTGGTAGAGGAAGCCGTGCCTGCAACATCAAGGCCGGGCTTCTTTGAGGCATTACGTCGCAATTCAAGCTGGCTGAAGTACTCAATTTCTTGCATAATAAGGGATCCCACGGTTCCTTTGGTACCAATTTGCACCGGAGGACGATCAGCCATTGGTTTAGGGACTTTTGCGGGGGTGGTGATGGGTTTAGACATGCTTGGTTTGATCGCAAGTGGAGGAGGAGAAGCTTATGCTATTGTACAAAGAGAGGTGGCTTTTGTTTTTGCTCTGAAAGTTCTTGAGCACAATAGGTTTGTCTTATACCTTTGATCTCACATGCATTGTTTACCATGTGATCTTTATCTGAAGTGAGAAGAGCCATGGATTTTGCCTAGTTGTGGTAGTAGATGGTGATATGGTCACTGCATTCATGTGCTTGCAGTTAAAACATTTAAGCTGCTAACTACTGTTGGTACCCGCAAGTCTTAAAACTCCGTAGCTGTCATTGATCCCATCTCCATTATAAACCGTGATTAGGTCACTAACCCAATAATTTAAGGGGTCATGTTTGTGTATTTATATGGCGATTAGTAGTAATAGATTCTTCCTAATATTAGTTTGGTCCATTGTTAGTAAGGTGTTGTTTTCTTTTGTATCTTGAATGGTAAGGAAAACAATAGGATGGTGAAGCTACTTGCTTGCTTTTTAGGTATGGGAAGAGAGTCATGGATATTTTGCTGTTGGCAGTTGTTGAGAAATGGCACATGAATCAGCAAGTTGTTATAAGATTAATGTGAACGAAACTTATTGTTCATTTTGATTAGATGTGCTATAAAAGAAAATAAAAGATGGCAGTGTTTGTTGTTCATAAGAATTTACAGTTGATTGGTGTAGAAAGTTAATGAAATGAAGGGGATTAAGCAAGAATTAAATGAGGCACAACTGTATATATTAAAGGTGGTGGCTGGGTTTTGAATTTCATGTGTGTTAAACACCAAACTCATTGGTAAAGGTAGTAGAAAATGCAGAAAGCAGTAGCTGTGGAGCGCAATATCAGCATGCCTTCATGAATGCTGTTCGGAATTGCTTTAAATGGAATGCCATTTCAGCTTTTTTTACATTTGGTCGAGACGAATAAATCATCTCGGAAGAGAAACTTCAGTTCTAATAAGATATTGGAAGATACTAAATATATTTTCATAAGAAAAATATGATTTTAACTCACAAACCAATAGCAGGAATATTGCTCCCAATACTTCGTTGTAGCCTAGCTTTTCGTGAAAAATAGATTTGTATAAATATGGATGGATCTCAACCATCCACAACCACTATACAGACAATTAATCAATAATATTACGAGTTTTCTGACCTCGCCAATACAAGTTACAAAATGATGAATGTGCTAAGACCCTATATTGTTGATTAAACAATTTACAACGATACTTTGTAGTTTTGATTTGTGTTAGATTCAAGAACAGTCAAGGTTGCATTTCTTTCTCTCTTACTCTTACTCTCATTAGGACTTGTTTCACTGTGTACAACAATTATTGTTCTAAATCTTCCAATTTGAAACTGTGTTGGTCGTGAGGGAGATTAACTACCTCCCATTAAATCTTGTAGTCTCAAATTTAATATTTAAGAAATAAAACTCAATTAGACCTTAAACTTTTAAATTTAGATTCAAATTGGTCTATGTACTTTGTTATCTTACTATAAGTTCATGAACTTTCGTATTGAATTTGCTATTAACACTCGTTAACTTTGGTATTTAAAAAAGATGACACGACAAAGTATAAAATTAAAAGAAAAATCAAATATGTTAAAACGACTACCACACCTCTCAATATATACAACGTTGAGATTTCTTAACCAACATATCACATCATTACACATGTCCCTCATATATTTAAATTATGCAACATGTCACATTTGTGAATTATTTCAAATAAATAAAATAACCATGTCACCAATGTGACACATAGTGCTTAACTTATATTATTTTCTGGGATTTTCATTTCATTTATGAAATGTTTTTTAAATTTTGGGTGTATGTACCTCTTTTCCTTTTTGAAAAATTTTCAATAAAATCTCATGGATAGTTAGAACTTGAGCGGAACCAAAATGGATTTTAGCGGTAACGATTTGGAAAGGGACTCGACCCTTTCTATGCCATTCGACGTACTTTTGCTGATAAAAAAAAAACTGTCATGTAAGAGATTATTATTTTTAGTATATGATTTTTCATCACATAAACTTTTTAGACACTAAAGTTAACAAATATATGAATCAATTTGTGTTCGTGTACGAAAGTTCAGAGACTATATTGGAATAAACATATCCTATAAATCAAATTGAGTCTAAATAAGAAAATCCATGTACATTTACAATGAGAGCTACATTAGAGTGGAAAAAAAATCATCCATTCTTTTTAGAGAAAAATTGTTTCACCTCATACCAACGAACTCTTATCTTGAATTTTTGCAAGTAACATATTCAAATAAGATAAGGAAACAAGCTTCACTCCCACTTTGGTGTATATACATTGCTCATTGTGTTCTATGTAAATCAAATTGATGAGATTATTTTATAGAATGTTAAATATTCTTTACGGGGACCTTATTCATATATGAACATTCATATGAATTTTGAAAGGAGTGTGCAAAGGTACAAGTTTTGAAATCAAAATTAATTTTCTAAAGAATTTCGATGTTTTTCCAAAAAACTAAAATAAAACTACTACTCAAAACCAAAAGACAGTCCCCCAAATTCAAAATGGTACTTTTTATTTTACCAATTATATAAATAAAAAAATCTTGGGTATAAAAATTTCGATATCGATAACATGACACCATTAACTCGAATCATATGAGTTTTGTTTGTGATGCTATCGTTTTTGGAGTACACTAGTAATTTCAAAATTAATGTGCATAAAAATTTTCCTCCACTTAAAAGTACCGTGATGGTCTTCTATAAAACAAACATGTTTTATTGACCGACCCGATAATCAATCGGATCGGTTAACATGCCGGTCTCGATTCGACCGGATGAACCGGCCGATCCAGGCCAGATCAACAATGTTTCATCCACAAATGAGTGGACAGAAGTGATAGCCGATAGACCCAATTAACAGTATCGGCATTTTCTTGGGTTCACAGAACACACAGTCATGGCTTCTTCAATTATATGCAGTACCATTACACGCGTACCTTTCGTCTCCACTCCTCAATCTTCTTCTTCTTCTTCAAGGCCGAGAGCTCAGTTTCTGGGTTTGGAAAAGAATCTCTGCTCGGTCAGACTCACCATACTCGGACCCACAACTGTGCGCTCCTTCAAATTCTGTAAAAATGGCGTTCAAGCTGAGAATGCTGGCATCTCTGGAAGCCATGGAATTGATGATTTTGACCCTGCCGATGTTGAACAGGTTCTTTCGTAGCTCACTCTAAAGTTTATTGATGAAAATATGCATTTCTTTTTTGCTTATCTGTTTTGGGTTAATTTTGTTGCTCATTTGATTTAATTTAATTAGGTGGATGAGGATTTTAAAGTGTTATTGATTTTTGTTTGTTTTAATTACCTTACTAACTTTATATCTTGACAAGAATAAGGCATAATTTAGGCCGCGTTTGGATTATAATTTTTGTTATTGGGATAAAAATTGATTAATGTGTATAGTTGGATGATATTTATAAATTTAGCTTGTCAAAAACCAAACTTAGATAGTGTACTTTTTGTTTAAGTTTTCTGCATTGAGATTTCGATGACAGCATCTATCTGTTGGTGGGTAAGAGAAACAGCTAGAACTTAAGCTTTCTATTTGTCAGATGCAACCAAATGCCAATTATTCATAAGTTGCAGAAACCCCCACTTAAGAAAAAATCAACCGTTACTCAAACTCGGAGATTGAGTCTTCTCCGAGAAAGAGAACTACTACTGTGGTAACAATATAAATGTTCATTCTTTCTTCATGATTTTTATTTTACTTTTAAAATTTTGAATTACTCATTTTATCATTGATTTTATAAAAGCATATTTTTTGTAATGGAGAGGTGCTTGTTTGTAGAATGCAGAGGAAATAGATAGAATGGCAGATTTCATTGCAGCAGGGAATACATGCCTCCCTGAAATTTCCACAACAGAGGAGGTCTTCAACGCCTACTCTAACAATGAGCGTAAGTGACATTCTCAATTATTATTATTTTTTCACAAATTTGTTTCTTATGAGTAACAATAGTGTTATAATCTATAAGCTTTCCTCTTATTTCCCCCCCTCTAATTCAGATTCGTATTCTATATTTGAGTTAATCATTTCATTGACATCATTTACTTTTTGGTTCACAGTTTTTAGCATAATGTGACTACCATGTTGATGAGTAAATTATGTTGGAACAACAATAATATCCTTTAATAAGTTGGTTTTAATGAGTTTGTTAGAATTATTACACATATTTGCAAAAAAAAAATCACTCTACTGCTATTTTGAAACATGAATACAGTTTTTGAGAAATGACTGAGTGATGTAAAATCTATTAATGTGAATATAATATTGTGGAACTAAGTCATCACAAAACTTCCACGAGTAGCTAAGAAAAGGAGTTTTTCGTAGCAATTTGATTCTTTTAAATCCTATTGATAAGCAAGGGAATTTGAAGCGCTCAAATCTAGTGGCTATGAAGCATGAATTCCTTAAAGGTGAGTGTATCACCGGACATTTGTTGTATACATGTGTCCAGTTATGCTTTTCCTATTTTTCTTTTTCTCCTCTTCCATACTCTATTGGTCCAGTGGCATTTCCTCTAAATCCAGGTATGCCTCTTCAACCGGGATTCCGGGAATTCTTTTCAATCCTCATTGGAGCTAGCTCCAATCTCCTATTCATCTTCGACTTCGGCTACCAAATCTTGATCTGCCCCTGCTTGTTATCACTCCCCACGATTGCTTTGGCAATCATGCAGAGCTATTAGAGGACTCTGTTTTTGGATTTGAACACTCCGGACTCCAGGGAGGGGCAAAGATTGAGGGAGACAATTTTGGAGAGTATATACATCCGACCAGATCTTGCATCTTCACCCATGTTTGATATATCATTATCTACTAGAATTTTTTATAGTTAGTGCTTTAAAATCTCAAGAAGAAAAAACATGACATGGTTACTTCTAAATTTAATTATAGATGCATAGTGTAACTATAAAAACTTTGGAGCAGGTGAGAAATTCAGTCTGTTATTTTTCATCTTTCGGTGCATCAGTTTCTCAACCAAAAGTACAATATCCTGATGCAGGTGTTGCTGCTAGTGTCCTTTTATGTTGACTGTTTCTCTGCAACATAACAGATGAAGTCCAATCCAGACGGCATCTCGTGGTATGCACTGGAGCTTGGTTGCTTGCTATTTTAACTTTAAACTGCAGCATAACACCATTGCCAGTTTGGGCTGATTCATCAAATGAGCAGAAGGAAGAGAATGATGGCGTTGTTGGGGTCATCAAATCATTGTTTGATCCAGACGAGAAAACAAAAACGGGGAAAGTGTTGCCCAAGGCTTACTTGAAGTCTGCAAGAGAGCTCGTGAAAACACTGCGAGAGTCCCTAGAGGAAGACCCAAAGGATAATGCTAAGTTTAGACGCACGGCAGATGCTGCTAAAGAGTCCATCCGAGACTATTTAAGTAATTGGAGGGGACAACAGAAGGTTGTTAAAGACGTATGTTGCCGGCCCTCCTTGTAAATGTATATAAACCAGTCAGTAACATGGGATCGGCTCTCATTTCATTTCTGTTGGTTACTAAAAGATTTGCAATCGTTTTTCAGGAATCCTATGCTGTTCTAGAGAAAGCAATAAGATCTCTGGCTGGCTTCTACTCAAAGGCAGGACCATCAGCGCAACTCTCAGAAGAAGTCAAGACGGAAATTTTGAATGATTTGAATGAAGCTGAAGAATATTTGTAAGGCAAGCTTGCATTTGGATCAGAAGAAGATTAATTAAATATCAGGACAGTTGAGTCAGATTATTTTGTATTATGTTAATTCTCATCTTTGAATGAGATTTGTACTTATTTATTTGATACTACGCACTTAATAAATACTACTGCATGAATACAAAAAATTCAACGACCAAATTGGGTCAAAAACAAAAGTTGATGATCAAATTGAGTCGTTTACCCTATTAATTCATCACATGAACTTCATTTGAGACGTATGAGATTGCGGGTTGTGTGACTGATATAATAATCTTGGGAATTTTTTTTGAAGGAAATCTTGGCAACATTTTGTTTAACCATTGTTTATCTTTTTAAAAAAATTTGATTAGAATTCCTGGTTTGGACTTGCATTACTTATCATCATATATATTTAGTATACTCTAATCTCTCAAAATAAGAAATAAAAGGAGAAATAACAATTTTACGAACATCAAATGTTGATTGTGTTTATTAGAAGTGTTAACTAAGTAGAAAAGAAAAAGCAATTTATACATCATTGTCACAGTGATCACATTTCAGTGGCTCATCATTAGTTTTGTACTATGAAAATAAGCATGAGCATGGTTATTAAGAGGCAGTTCAAGGAGACATGAGAATGGGGTGGTGGAAAGTCACAAGGTAGAAGAAAACAGATTTAGAATGAAAATTCAAAATCTACCCACCAATACCTATATAATCATTTAATTGGACCAAGAGAACCTCCATCTCATATTTGTCCCTCTTTATACATTTCACCAAAATTCAAATCTTATATGAGGATTATATTATATATTAATTAACCATATAATAGAAGGAAGAAAGAATTGCATTGTTGTTTTCATAAAGACTAATCTACTTACAGCACACTGTTGTTTTACATCAATATACATATATGCATTGCAAATTACTTATTTGAAATAGAGCTCTACAAGCTTCTTCAAAGTGTCAAATACACTCGTGAACGGGTCAAATTTGACTGCACCCTTTAATTCTAGATCCGGAAATTGATTTGTTAGGGCCTGTTGCATTCCCGACATGGACATCATTGCAGCAAGCTGACTATTAGACATCACCTCACAATCTTGTGGTGTGTCTTTGATCTTGCTTGCGTCATAACCAAAATTCGCCAAATAGTCCTTGTATTTCTCTATGAATTCGGTACCAGGGTTAGGTGTCCTTGAATAAATCTGAAAAGTATGCAAATGTTAAATGACCAAACACCAGACACATACATAAATCAAGAGGAAGGATTAAAAAAAGAATATAAAGATCTTTGTATCTACAATATGCGAGTATGCAGGAGTTTGATTCGATATCTAGATGATAAGAGTGAAGTTATAGTCAGCTCTAGTAAGTATAGCAAAGAGGAATGATACAGTTATGTCTACAGAAAAGGCGGCCCAATGTACGAGGCTTCGAACCATTTTAGACAAGACATAGGTGTAGGCTTTCAATAATGATGCAGATTTTAACATGGGCCTAAGATAAGATAAAATAATAAGGTTAGCCAGAGAATACTGTACAAGCGACCAGAGAATATCGTGACATGAGTCACATATATTCTATGGCGACTTCTTGGAAGATGTAATTAATTACCTGTACAAAACTTTTACCTTTTGCTCCCGAAACAAGAGCAAAATTGTCATAATCAGTAGCAATCACATCGTATGGCTCCTTAGGTATAAATGGCAATGTCGGAAAACGAAGGTAACATTTCTGCCTAATCATTTCTTGCATTTCCAGGTCACTTTCATTTTTCTCCATATCTTCATCTGCGAGGCATTGGACTTTTCCTCTAATACCAGTAATATATCCATCAGGGCTACCGTGAACACAGAATGTGTCAACCTGGATAGCGAGTGTTTCCATATCAAATGTATATACACCCTGCAATGAGACAAATTATACATAGCAGTTAGTACCTTGTGGGTACTAGAAGATTGAACTTAACCTATATTAAGTAATAGACATATATCAGGAATGCGTATTTGCATACAAAACATAGGTTACTTGTTGCACTGCAATTCAAAAACTTCATCGGATAATTGAAAAAGGTTACGATTGTCTGATATATGCCTTAGGCTTTCATCAACAGGATTAAGCAAATAGAATATGGGGCATCTAGCTACAAATGTCCACCGATGCATCAATATGAATATGTAATGATCATGTCTACAGAATTTACCTGGGTGCAGTGGCAATCTTCTTGCCCTTGTCCAGCAAATCCACGTTTGAGTGATGCTACCTCAAACCATCTCCCAGCATATCTTGCAGGATCAAAATTCTTTGCTGTCATACCTCTCATCATCATTAGTTTCCCACCTCCTTCATCAGACCCCTCATCAAGTGGAAGAGTTAATTTACTATCTGCAGCGCTTGCAAGCTGACACACATTGTGGGGACTAGGTAGGTCCACCGCAAGAATCTGCCCCAGAAAACAAAGTTATCTTAACAAGACCTAGTTACACTGTTAGTTGTGTTGTCTACTGCTTTGTGATAATCTTGTATCCTTTGGCTCCTGAGCCCTATAGGCAACTGAGCATTTCACTCATAGCTTATTTGTGGAGCCGTCCAATCAGATTTGGTAATATATAAAAACACATAACTTAATGAAGTATTGAAACATACACACATCTCATCACAACTTTGACTCCGCTTTTAAAAAATTAGAGGTAGCATACTACAACTCTAGATCAGAAAGACAGATAATTCGCAATCACTAGCAGTAAAGCAAAAACAACTAACCTCATTTGTTTGTGAAAGGAACATAACTGAAGCAGCAAGCCCAGAAAACACACATCTGGCTACTACTTTATCTGATATAGACTGCTCCGAGGAGCCCTTCATCATTATATTTCCAACCATTCTCCTATAGAAGTAAAGAAAAAAATGTCACAATCGAATCACATACAAAGTAAATGGTTGAGGAACAGCGAAAACAAACTTTGGGCTTCATCTGTGCCACGTAAAAAATACCATAGAGAGTTACAATCCATTGTCACATCATACAATACAAATATCAGGCTACATTTGAGTTGGCCAAGATCAATATAAAATCATAACTTCAAATAAATCGTTAGCTTTACTGACACCAAGGACTCTTCCCTAACAAGATCCCTAATCAAGTAATTTCCAACACGAAATTGCAAAATTCAGCACACAACAAGTCAACGAAACCTTAGATCTGCTTCGTATGCATTGCTAACTAAACAGCAAACAGAACGCATTTTCTCTTGATTTCTGAATCCAAGAAGTGCCGACAAACCCCAATAAACAAAACAAACGTAAATTATTATTTTTTGATCGGCAACAAACGTAAATTCTGAATTGACGCTGCGAATGAAACTGGGATGTGGTTTGCTAGATTTATCAGAAAGCAAAATGAGCACAAACATGAAACAGAAAATCAACGAGGAAAAGAAACGGACATTCTAAAGAAATGGAATTTAAATGAAGATGATGAAAATGCAGAGGCTGAGAGAGGTTAGTAATACCTTGGTTTCAAGGAAGAAGATGAGAGAAGGTTGAATGGCAATGGTGATGCATTAGCAATAGCAAGTATCATTTCAACACTCTCTTCAACTCTCTTTCTTTCTTTCTCTCCCAGTTCCCGATCGCACTTCGATTCACAGCCCTTGCTGGAATTAGAAATATCCAATTAGACGACGTCGTGTGTTGGTTGTAGGTACACCTTGGATATTTATATTAGTATGATTTATCTATTTTCTATGTTTTTTTAAGCAAAACGTAGACATTTATCCACTTAACTCGGAATCAACAACTACTCTGAAAATTCTATCCGTCTTTTCTCTTCCTTCTAGTTCTTCATCAAAGTTCTTCTTTTATACAACCGTCGATCTCTTTCCAATCGGCGATGATTCGATTTTTTTCTCGTATTACTACGTTTTGAATAAACACATATTTGACCTGATTAATTTTATTCTTCCATTGGTTTCATCGTCACTATTGACTCATCAAATACAATTCTCTTGCAGACGTCTCGTTATCATTTCCACCTCAACAATATTGATGAAGAACTAGAGAGAAGAGAAAAGACGATTATAGTTCCAGAGCAGAGAGAGAAATGCAATTTAATTTTCTATTGTCCATGTTTTTTTTTTTAAATGCTATTGTCCATGTTAATTTGCTTAAAAAAAATATCTATGTTAATTGAATTTTAGATGTAATTACAAATATATATTTTAGACCTATTAAAAATGAGATGTGATCTCTTTGATGAAATTTCCATCTTGCCCCTTAATATAACTTTTTTAATACTTGTTTTGAAAAAAAAATACTACTCTCTATCCGGTACTTGTATGGGAAAATGGATATCCAAAAGTCGTTGAGATAGGTAAATTGACAAGCTCATAGGATGAACTAGAGTTTCAAACTGTTTTGGTCGGACATGGAGAAGAAAATAAAGCGGCGTTGTTTCATTCAATACAACTGGAGGATTACATTGCACCTGATAGGTTTCAAACGGTGTAGGTTTTGCTCTCATCCATTCTTCTCCCCAATTTTGTTTCTGTCATTCTAAGAATTGAAACTCTCCCGTGAGATTTTAACCGTTGCACCAAGTCTAAATATTAACACAGTTAAACAAACCCAATAATAGACATAGTGGTGTATTTTTAAAAGTAAGAACTTATTATTAATTAATATCAAAATCCAACAAATTTTCAACTACTGACGGGACTGACAAACCAATCCACGTCGTACAGACTGACACAAGACTCCAAGGAGCTAGCGAAAGCATGAGCAATCCGATTCGCAGACCGATAAACAAATGAGAACTATATTCTAAAGAAATAGCTAGATAAGTCGCAAATAAATGAGATGATTAACCAAATGCACTATCTCGCTCCCATGTGAGAGCCTCACGAATTGCCATAGTGGTGTGTTTATAATTAAGAAATTATATTAAAATTGATATCTTTAGTTTGCTCCAATATCTTGGTTGAAAATAGTAATAATGTACTCCCCTCGCCCTTTTCTTTAATTTTTTTATTTGAATTTTGCAATTAACTCATTTGTTGCTTACTTAATACATATATAAAAACAAATATTTTGTGTGAATTGCATGAGCTCATAATTATTGTGTGAAAAATGAAAATGTTATGAGCGATACAAATCATAAATATTGTGTTTTATATAAATAAAGTGTTGGTCTGGTTGTCAAACACATTATCGTAGAAAATGAATGATTGAACTTGAAGATGCATCCAATTTTTGAATATTTGATCATTTTCATTTACATTGATGTTATAAACTTATATTTAAAGAGCAATTCAATGTAAAGATAAAATTGGCCTGAGAAGATTAAATTTGATATCAAACAAAAATCCTTATTATCTTATCTATAATGATTAGCACCACAACATTATGGGCCAACAGTTTTGGTTATTTTTTATGGAGACATTTTAATTGAAATTTGATTTAGAGATGAATATTTCTGCCCAGATATGTAGACAGTTAATTTAGGCGTTTATGTTACGAAGTATTTTCATCATTTCATGTCATAATAAAATTATTCTCGAATGGTCTAAAATTCATGCTAATGTCATATAAAATTATGTTGAGGATGAATTAATTATTTAACATTTGAGATGGTATATTTACGTGAAATTATATTGTTAAATATTTCGATTTATATTACTAATATACTGTGAGTTTAGCACATAAATCAAAGTTTTTATCATTTTGGTTGAATTTTATTTCAAAATTCGGCTAATTTCTTGGTGTCTGATGAGTTCGTGATGAGTTCAATCAATGTTGTTTTGACCTCAGGTGGCTTCCACAGCAGCCTCCGATGATTGGTGGTTGATTGGGTAGTGGTCCAACAAACGACGTAGTTTAGATTTTCATATTTTTTCTCACACTCAGCCAATACACTGTTGTATATGTTGTGGTTGTTGCAAATATTATAAATAACAGAGCACTTCAATAATATAACTAAACTAGGCAAGTTCACGTGTCGTTTTTATCAATGTGACATGTTGACGTGACAATTATTGATGACGTTTTAGCGCTCCACCTGTCACAAGAGGTGAATAAAATATAGTTGTGTCTAGGAGTTTAAACAATTTAATAGTTAATACCCTAATTAGAGGTTAAAGAAAATTAAAGGGGTAATTACAGTTTCCACCCCCATGGTAAGTTTCCATTTCACCTGGGGCCCTTAGGTTTGTTTTCGTACTTTTGGTTACCCTTTGGTTTCCAAACTCTGTTCCGTCTGTTTCTCCGTCAATTAAGTGTCGAAATGACACAAATACCCCCTATGAACAGCAGATGTAGTTAAATTACCCCTAAAGATGATGAAATTAGGGTTCCGTTCGTCTGGTCTCTCCAAGCGACTAGATCCATTCAATTAATGTAGTTAAATTATTGTGTTATCTGTGATTATTGGGCTTGGTCGCTTGAAATTAGGGTTTGTTGAAATTGGGGTTTGTTGATGAGAAGAGGAAGAAGAAGAAGAGGAAGTGAAGTGTGGTTGGATTTGATTTGGTTGTGAAGAGGAAG
>JAYMTF010000746.1:0-30746 GCA_036897485.1 Pelargonium nanum | reverse complement strand
TCTTGAAGCTTGATTTCCAGTCCGACGATCCGCAAATCCCCGTCCTCGCTGAGTGCACCAGCTCCGAGCGCTTCAACCGTCTCTCATGGGGCAGAAATGGATCGGGTTCAGAGGAGTTTGGGCTCGGGCTCATTGCCGGCGGCCTCGTGGATGGGAACATTGACATGTGGAACCCTCTGCCTCTGATCCGGTAATTGAGGGTGGTTTTATTGTTCTTTTGAGTGGATTTGCATTCGTGGTGTGGAGTGTAGTGTGAATTGATCTCAATTGTCTGGTTGAATTGGATTGCTTTAGTTTTCTTGAATTGAATTTTTAGCCAATTGTGATTTTTTTGGTTGTTTGATTAGAGCTAGCAGAAGAGTTTGTTGAATGAGTGTAGCAGTCGCATTTGCATTAGTGCTCCCTGGTGAATGGCAGGCAAAAATATAAGTGACTTCTTGATATGTAGTGGCAACATACATGCTTTTATTTATTTATCTATGGGAATTTACTCTCTTTTTTTTTTTGCAATTGCATTAGTCTGAATTTATTATATTAATGGTTTGTTCAGTGTTGGGCGTAGATGGAGAAGAAGAAAATCTAAGTGATTGTATATGCTACTTGGTTACTGGGAACTATTTACTTTATCTATTTGACTGTAAAACTCATATATAATTCATTTACGAATTACATTAGTGCTATTGTGGTGATATAATTTGATGTAGTGTGAAAAATGGACCTTATAACTTCATTAGAAAATTTCATAATTTATCTGCATTGTCTGATTTTCTTGCTGCCTTACCACATTTACTTCAATTTCAGTTCTGAGGGAAGTGAAAAGGCTAATGTTGGACGCCTTTCAAGGCATAAAGGCCCTGTAAGTTATTATATTTTGCTCAATTGGAAACCTGCTATCTTTTTGGTCTTCATCTCCCACGGGCAACTGCTAATGTTAGACTGCT
Source organism: Pelargonium nanum (assembly GCA_036897485.1). Taxonomy (NCBI): domain Eukaryota; kingdom Viridiplantae; phylum Streptophyta; class Magnoliopsida; order Geraniales; family Geraniaceae; genus Pelargonium; species Pelargonium nanum. Next base: position 29,805 of record JAYMTF010000746.1, on the reverse strand, counting down.
CGCTCACCTTTTTAGGTTCGTGGTCTTGAATTTAATAGCATTACACCAAACTTGCTCGCATCAGGGGCCGATGATGGCGAAATCTGCATATGGGATTTGACTAACCCAGGAGAACCTTCTCATTTTCCACCTCTCAAGGTTTGTTTCTGTCATATGGCAGTCAAATGTTTCAGAGTTTGAGCACCTGCATATGGTAATAGTTAATTATTATTTGTTAGCCAGTTCCCTGACTTGCTTGTTTATCATATGATGGTGTCTTGATGGTAGCTATTTATCTTAAGGGTCCATTGAAGTATGTGAAGTCTTTGACATTGTTGTATCTGGTATGGAGTAGGAGAAGCCAGTATTGGTTTACCTGTGTTTAGAAGTTTGATTGAAAACCACACAGTATTGTGTTTAAGGATTTATGGGTTTCTTTTTGGAAGTATTTTCATTTTCAATATTCCATGCAAAAAAGATATTTTTAACTATGCATGACTGGATTACCCAAATAAAAAGCGAAAAAAAAAAGATATTCATAATTGCCATGGCATGTAGATGGTATAGGTGAGAGTTAAGAGACTCAGACTACAATTAGACGATACTACACGGTTGCTGGAGAGCTTTGCTCTCTGGTCTTCCTTTACACTGGAGTATGCCTACAATTGGAGTCTAGATGCTTGTTTGCTGGAGAGGGCGTTTGAGAGGAATAAATATTTTGTAGTTTGTGAAGGAATGAGGTTTTGCCATTTGTGGTGCTTTTGGTGTAGGAATAGCTGGATTTTGAAGGGAGATCTAATTGGCTATTCATTGTGTTATTGGTTATCCTCCATCGTATTCCTCAACTCTCTCAAGATTTTGAACTTTCTGAATGTGGTTTTTCTTTTATTATTTTTCCTGTTGACTTAAGTGGTACTCATTATGTTTTTATGCAATTAGTAAATATGCCGTGTCTATCTATATTGAATGGGCTGCACCCTAATTGCTGATCTTGCGTATGATACGGTTGGAAATTAGCCCATCTTTGCCAAATATAGTTCTTCTACTATACTTTTGGGTAGATTAGGCCATTGACATGATATGTGAAACTTTATACAGGGTAGCGGTTCTGCTGCTCAAGGTGAAATTTCTTATGTGTCTTGGAACAGCAAGGTTCAACATATTTTGGCTTCCACATCATATAATGGGACAACTGGTAAGGAATAAATGTTTCGAATTTGTTATTAAGTTAGTCCTGTTTGTCTTTCACTCTGAATAATAAAATTTTATTCTATATTTTCAGTGGTTTGGGACCTGAAGAAACAAAAACCAGTGATAAGGTCAAGTTTCTTGTCTATATTTATAGGATTTCTGCGTGTTTCATTATGTATAGTTATCTGATTGGTCTTTTTTATTGTCGGACATGCTCTTGTCAATTGACAGTTTTGCAGATTCACATAGAAGGCGATGCTCTGTTTTGCAGTGGAATCCAGATGTGGCCACTCAGCTTGTTGTTGCATCGGATGAAGATAGTTCACCTACTCTGAGGGTAATGTCTAACGCAGATGGAATTGTTTATACTTGGTTGAAAACGTATGTAATTTTTTAATGTAATGATGATTGTAAGCAGCTCTGGGATATGCGGAACATCATGTCACCCATAAAAGAGTTTGTGGGGCACACTAAAGGTATGAAACCTGGAAAAATGATGCCTCATTGTGAATAGATTTTTATATTTTTATATTTATTATATTTCTTGTTGCTCGACTCCCGGTTCCTTGAAACAAATTTTTAATGTCAGATTTCCTCTTGTTTCTTTGTACTGCTTTCTTCTCACTTTAGTGTCTTTCGTTCATTTATTATGGCCAAACTGTATTGGGTATCTCTGTCTTCTTACATATTTATATATTTATTCTTACCCCAACAGGTGTAATTGCAATGGCATGGTGCCCCAGTGACAGCTCATATTTGCTAACTTGTGCTAAAGATAATCGTACTATTTGTTGGGATACCATTTCTGGAGAGGTAAGGGAACATACCTACGCACTTCAACCTTCCTACCCATATCTCTCTATTTTGTAATTTATTGAGATATGTTTTTCTTGGAGCAGATTGCATGTGAATTGCCTGCTGGCACCAACTGGAATTTTGATGTACATTGGTACCCGAAAATACCTGGCGTCATTTCAGCATCTTCCTTTGATGGAAAGATTGGCATTTATAATGTCGAGGTGTGTCATGTTTTTATTTTATATTTTATATGCACATGTATTCAGCTTCCTTGGTTTTTTGTTGCTTACTAATAATTGAAAACAATTCTGTACATAATGAAGTGAAAAAAAGGGAGATGAAAGTGGTGGGTTTTGGATTTTTTTTATCTTGTATATATCATCGTGTCAGTAATAAGAATTATATAAAAAACAGAGTAATTCTAGCAAAAAGCACACTTCACTTTAAGTATCTAGATTACAATGCAAAAATTTCTTCCTCCAAATGCTTTTGTAATATGTTTAATGTTTTCATGGATCTCTCAACTTTCTTTAACAGGGTTGCAGCCGATATGGTGTTGGGGAGAACGATTTTGGTGCAGGTAATCCAATTTAGTTTATTGATGTGAACAACCCCTTGAATTGATGACATTGGTTTGTTTTCACTTTTGCTAGAGATACCATACGGGCCAACATGCAATAGAATTCGTAGTTGTGTTTAGTTGATTGAGCCTGTATAAATTATAGTTTTAACACAATACTTGATGGGTAACAATTGGCACTGACTGGCTGTACTGAAGGCATAAGAAAGGCTTGGGAACAGTTTCTCATTTATTTTCGGTTCCTCCTCTCAGTTTATTCAAAGCATAGATTTTTTGGTTTATGGAACCATATTTCACGAGTTTTATTGATAAACCGATTACTTATTATATGGCTTGTATTATTGTTGATGAGGAGGTTTATGGGATTGGGTCATAGGCGGGCATACAATTGTATAACACAAGAAAGTGAGGAACATATTCAGTGTATCTGATTTTGTTCTATCTCCTGCTACTATTGGGTAGATTTTCTTATACACTATCTTTCCTCTGCAGCACCTTTAAGAGCTCCAAAATGGTATAAACGTCCAGCTGGGGCATCTTTTGGGTTTGGAGGGAAGCTTGTTTCATTTCACCCCAAGTCATCTCCTGCGGGGGCTTCAGAGGTATGCCTTATTGGGCCACGGCAACATATTTTTTCTTATGCACATCTCTCCCTGATTATTTTTTAGTTCATTATCTTTATTTTCTTTTCTTTTTTCAGCTTTATGTGCATAGTTTAGTTACAGAGGATACTTTGGTGAGTCGCTCAACAGAATTTGAAGCTTCGATACAAAATGGGGAGAGGTCTTTGCTTAGGACATTATGTGAAAAGAAGTCTGACGAGTCAGAGTATGCCTCTGTCCTAGGAAATATAATTTGTTTTCTATCTCTTCTTTCTTAAATCCTGTTATGACCTATTCTTCTCCTTTTTCAATAGATCCCAGGATGACAAAGAAACATGGAGTTTCTTAAAGGTCATGTTTGAAGATGATGGAACGGCAAGAACAAAACTGCTCACCCATCTCGGTTTCAGTATGCCTGTAGAAGAGAAGGATAATGCACAGGATGTTCTATCCCAGGAAGTGAGTGCTCTTGGGGTTGAAGATACCGTTGTAGATCAAGGTGGAGCTGGGGCAGATAATAATGCCAATCTCTTCCTTTCTGATAACGGGGAAGATTTCTTCAACAATCTTCCTAGTCCAAAAAACGAAACTCCTGTCTCATCCCCTAGTACCAATAAGTTTGTTCCTCAAGATATTGCTCCTATTGAAACTCAGCAAGAACAAGATGGACTGGAGGAGAGTGCCGACCCATCTTTTGATGATGCTGTTCAACGTGCTTTAGTTGTTGGAGACTACAAAGGTGCAGTTGCACAGTGCATTTCTGCAAATAAAATGGCTGATGCTTTAGTTATTGCTCATGTCGGTGGTACTTCATTGTGGGAGAGCACACGTGATCAATACCTTAAAATGAGCTGTTCACCTTACCTGAAGGTATGATTCTTTTTCATCTATTGGGTTGATTTTCCATATTTGAATTTATGCATATAACTGAATTTGTTATAGTATTATATCTTTGAATTGAAGAATGTTCATTATGTATGTGGAATCTTGCATTTGATGCGGAACCCACTTTCAGGTTGTTTCTGCAATGGTGAACAATGACCTCATGAGCCTTGTAAACACCAGGCCCCTGAAATTCTGGAAAGAGACACTTGCTCTTCTCTGTACTGTAAGCTTCTCAACTCCATAAATGGTGTCTATGGACATGGGTACTTGAATTTGTTTAGCCATTTTGCACTTCATTATTAATTTTTGGGGGTTACTCTGTTTCTATTCGTAGTAAGACCATGATGACTCGATCCTCTTTTAGATTAATTTTGGAGTATATGGTCAACTCCTTGATTTGATTTTAGCCACTTTGGTGAGCCCAACCAAAAAAGTTGTGCATGCCCTTGTTATCATTTTCCATTTGTAAGAACACAACACTTCAATAAATAATTGCCAAGACATAATATAGCCTCTTATCTTTAATTTTATGCATGCATACAAGTATAAGATCTATTTATTTATTCACATCATCATTATCATCCAAATGACAGTTTGCCCAGAGAGAGGAATGGACTGTTCTTTGTGACACCCTTGCTTCAAAACTTATGGCTGCTGGAAATACGCTGGCTGCAACTCTTTGTTATATATGTGCGGGAAATATTGACAAAACAGTGGAAATTTGGTCGAGATGTTTATCAGCTGAGAATGAAGGGAAATCATATGTTGACCTTCTTCAGGTGAGTTCACCACTTTTATTAGTACTAATATCATTGACTGGAAAGTTGATTTACTTTGTACTTTTTGTCAGGATTTGATGGAAAAAACTATAGTTCTTGCCTTGGCAACTGGGCAGAAAAAATTTAGTGCATCTTTGTGCAAGCTTGTTGAGAAATATGCTGAAATTTTAGCGAGTCAAGGACTTCTAACAACAGCTATGGAGTACTTGAAACTTTTGGGGTCTGATGAATTGTCACCTGAACTTGTGATCTTACGAGATCGGATTGCTCTCTCCACAGAATCTGGTATTGCTTGCTTGCGGTCTTTTCTGTTTGATGTGGTGCATTGGAAAAAAAAAGTAGCATTTACTTTTTATCTATAATACATTATTATGTCCTGCCCTTGCACATTTTAGTTTCGCCTGTTTCACTAACCTCCCTACCATGCACATGCCAAACCACAATAGGCTGTTTCATTAAAAGTATACATGTAATTAATCATTCTGTTACATTGAAATGCTTGAAATTTATGATTCTTTGTTGTTCTAATACTTTGAAAAAGGAGAAATTGCAATGACCCCTTTAGACTTGTCACTTAATCACATTATTTCTCATAACTTACTTTCGAAACAGATGACCCCCACAATCTTTTCCAAATCCGTTATGTCGGTAAACTTAATTGAAAAGTTCTTCTCTCATTACATGCATTGCACGTGACTTCTTATGTTATTAATTCCCAAATTATTCTTCCTATTCTCCTAAATATTATTTAATAAGTATTTTTTGTATGAAACTTGAGAGTGGTCTGATCTATGATAGTGAGTATGTCTTGTCGATAAATGCTTCTTCTCGTAAATATTATCGGTAAACAGATTTGATAAATGCTTCTTGTTGTGTATTTTATCCTATTACTTCTTTCTGCTCTATCATGTTTTTCCCTTTCATCCCAATTTTCCGATAATTTCCTGTACAAACGGGAACTGTAATGGGTTTACCCACAGCATGACCCACTTTTTCTATCTTACTTTTCTTCTCTCTCTGCCTAATGATGTCTTTTTAATACTTGTAGAGAAAGTAGCCAAGTCTATGCCTCTTGGGAACTCTCAACCCCAAAATGTACCAGCATATGGTGCTGACAAATCCAACTATGGCATGGATAATTCTCAACATTATTATCCGGTACCTTTCTCTTGCTTCTCTTTTATAATGTCTGGTCGATACAGTGCATGCTTACTGTTATATAGCAAAATTTAGCTATCTGGGAATGACATTTTGCATCTATTTCTGCTTATTAATTACTTAGGACCCAGCTGGTATTACCCCACAGTTACAGCAGAGTGTCCCTGGCAGTCCACTATATGCTGATAATTATCAGCAGCCACTTGGGTCTTCATATGGAAGAGGGTACAGTGCTCCGCCTCCATATCAGGCAGCACCACCACCTAATATGTTTCTTCCAGCCCAAGTACCTCAGGTTCCTCAGGTAATTTTCTGTTGCATTTTTATAGGTTATTTCCGAATTAGTTATTTCATTTTAAGTTACTGATGATTTTCCATTATATATGCTGTTAACTTAGTAATGACTGATGAGACTCAATCTGTTCTGCTATACTAAAAGATTTTAGCTTAATAATTCTGTGTAGCAATGAAATAGTAGTGTCATTATTGAGCTAGGGATGAATTAGAGGTACTCTACCTCTAGCTTGTGATGTGAGAAATTTGCCATTTCTGATATTTTAGTTAAATCACCATGTGCTAATATTTAATTAAGCAGTGTTCAGATTTTAATTAAGAATCTTTGTAGCATGACTAAAATTATTTGATTTCTTCCTATTAGGCAAATTTTGCTCCACCTCCTGTTACCTCTCAGCCTGCTGTGAGACCCTTCATTCCTACAACTCCTCCTGTGCTGAGAAATGCAGAGCAGTATCAGCAGCCCACATTGGGTTCTCAGTTATATCCTGTCTGTATTATGTCCTAATTTCAAATTCTATATTGATTGATTTTTCTATGACTGGTGTACTGAACTTCTATTTGCTTTTACTTGTAGGGAACCACTAATCCTAATTACCAACCAGTGCCACCTAGCTCTGCACCACATATGGGTTCGGTTGCACCACATATGGGTTCGACTGCACCACATATGGGTTCGGTTGCACCACATATGGGTTCGGTTGCACCACATATGGGATCTGTTCCTGGCCAAAAAATGCCCCTGGTTGTTGCTCCTTCCCCTGCACCTCGGGGATTCATGCCAGTGACTAATCCAGGCGTTCAACTATCTGGGATGGGTACTCAACCATCTAGTCCTACAAAGTCCGCGCCATCTCAACCAGCAATGGCACCTCCAGCACCACCACCTACAATACAGACTGTTGATACTTCAAACGTACCTGGTAATGTATAAAATTGTTATTTATGAGACTTTACGTTGCATGCAGATTATCAATTTCAGTTGTGAGTGCCACGCAAAATGTATAAATTGGTTGCTGTTTTTTTTTTTTAATAAAAAAATTGAATTTCGCAATGGAGGCTACTTTAAAGGCAAGCACTATGAGAGTTTATTGGTAGTGTTGACTTTCAGAAGCTGTATGAAAGTGAAACTGGACTGACACATGGGTGCAGTTTGACTAAGTGCTAGTTTGTAGTAATAAAGGGGAACTGATAGTGTATGGATGCATTCCTGCTTCAGTGTTAGTTACTCTGCACTATCATGATTTCTGATGCATTCCTGCATAATTTTTTGCAGCTCACCAAAAGCCTGTCATCACAACTTTGACTAGACTCTTCAATGAGACATCAGAAGCAGTGGGAGGAGCACGTGCAAATCCAGCCAAGAAGCGGGAAATAGAGGATAATTCAAGAAAAATTGGTGCCTTGTTCGCCAAACTCAACAGTGGGGACATATCGAAAAATGCTGCCGATAAGCTTGTGCAATTGTGTCAGGCCCTGGATAATGGTGATTTCAGTACTGCCCTACAAATCCAGGTATGGTTATTCAATTTCTGCACTGGTTAATTTATGGTTTGGGGAATCAAAATGAGATATAACTGTATTCTTTCTCGACCTACTGCTGTGTTACAGGTACTTCTTACCACCAGTGAGTGGGATGAATGCAACTTTTGGCTAGCAACGCTAAAACGAATGATTAAGACTAGGCAGAATGTCAGATTAGGTTAAGGGTGCCATAGAATTGGCTTCAGATTCTGATCCATAGTCTGCACAATTCTTTTACAAGTTTCAATTTGGCTGCTCCACCAATTCGCTTTCTTCAATGTATACAAGAATTGCCTTATTTAGCTTGCGAACTCCAGGATTTTGGTTTTGTTGTTTTACTTGTCTACAGTAATTTTGAATAACTGAAATCAGTTATACTTTTTTCTTTTGTTTTGGTTGATGAAAGCGACCAGTGAAGATAGTTTTCGGGACAGCCATTGATTGACCTTTTCTTTCCGGGACTAATTTTTAGTATCAACATGAGTAATAGAGTATGGTTTCTGAAGTAGATCTGCGAGCTGCTTTTCTACTTCTATCATGTTTGTTTTGGTTGGTTAGTGATGAATTAATTGTACTTACATTTGTGATTTTGTCATCAATATGAACACAATTTTTATTCTCACGCTTTTCTGGAGAATGATTTGAATTAGCCTAATTTTTCTCAAGTAATCTTGTTTCCTGAATCAGCTGTAGTTGTTGGATAACTGTTTGAATTATGAGCTGACCAAAAAGGGACATGATCAATGTGCCCATTTTATTTGAAGGCAACAATTCGTGTGTCGTGTTTGGTTTATGTTAAAGATTGTTTGTGTGCTGCACAACCCAACACGAACACAATTATACAGTACACTTTAATGATATACCATTGAAACTAACATATCTATATCAGTGTGTGAGATTTGTAAGCTTGATCTTGTCTGCTCTGTCTTGAAGCTCCTCTCCTACTAATATATCTTCCACTCCCTGATTTTGCCTTACCCTCCACTCCATCTTCGTTAAACTCTGGTTCCATATCATTTCGAGCCATAAGATCCATCAAATTGTTACTTATTCCCAAATCAGAGTGAACCCGCCGCCGGTTACCGGTGGTGCCGTCCACAACCCCTCCAAATCCAATCTTTCCTACGGTCTCGGCGTCAACCATCATGCAAGGATTGTTGAAACCATTCCAAGAATGCAGAGGAACCAATTTACACAACCCTGTGAGCCAATTCACAACATCACCCATCGCCGGCCGCCTTTCCCGGCAAGACCTCACGCACTTGGCCGCAATCACCGCCAGCTGCTTCCTCACAATTGGGTCTTTGGGTGCCTCAATTCTAGGGTCGTAGATCGCCGGAATCTTCCCTTTCTTCACCAGCGGAATCGCCCAATCCACAATCGACGGCGGCGAGTGCTCCACGTCGATGGCCTTGCGTCCACTGATGATCTCCAGCAGCAATATCCCAAAACTGAACACGTCGGTTTTGGTACTCAGATTGTCGGGAGTCACGTAGCAGGGGTCGATGTAACCCATAGTTCCCGCCGGAGGCGTTGATCGGAGACGGTAATCGTCGACGTGGCACTGCAGAGCCAACCCGAAATCGCCCAACCGGGCATTGAAATGGCGGTCGATTAACACGTTCGCGGACTTGATGTCGCGGTGGATTACAGGTGGGTTGGAGGAGTGGAGGATGTGGATGGCCTTGGCCGTCTGGAGAGCCAACCGGATCCTCCGGCCCCAGCTCGGCGGCCGGGAGCTGGAGTGCAGGACGTCGTAGAGCGTGCCGTTGCTCATGAACTCGACGACGAGGAGGCGGTGCTTGGCCTTGGCGTCGTTGCTGAAACCGACCAGATTGACCAAGCCGGGGCTCTGGATCTTGGACAGAATCTCGATCTCGTTGTCGGCTTCGGGGCCGATTTCGGGGCGTTTGGAGGGGCGCTTGACGGCGACGTGGCGGCCGCGGATGATGGCTTTGTAGACGTGGCCGTGGCTGCCCTTTCCCAGCAGCTTCCGGTCGGAGAAGCCATTGGTGGCGGCCTCGAGGACGCTGTAGTCATATTGCTGAATCTTGATGGGCTTTTCAGAGGCGGCGACGGCGACGGCAGAGTCGGCTCTGCAAGAAAGGTATCCCATCAAGAATTGTGATTTTCTGGAAAGTGGGTCAATGAAATAAGAGCAGAAATGGGAGAAAGATGAAAGCTTTGGAAGAAAAAGTGTAGAGCCTATGGGAATTGGTAGTGTAAAAAGAGAAGTAGATGTAGCTGCATAGCCATTGTTACTGTTGTGAAGCTTTACAGTGTTACACAGAGAAGAGAGCCTAAACGGATTAACCGCTTGACTCCGTAGGAGGTGGTTGGTAGTTTGGAGGGGTAATATATTGGAAAATATGAAGTCTTTGGTTACATATATTGACTTAAATTATTTATTCTCTATTATTTATATTTATATAGTAGTGTAATGAGTAGGTAGGTACCACCCAATTTTGGAACCCAAGGGCACGTAGGATTGGCCTATATGTGGTGGTAAATGGTAATCTAGTTTTTGATTGGCCTATATAGCAAAGGTATAGTCTTGTCCTATATGTCTATATGGTGTCAACATTGAAAAATTCGTTTAAATTCCAATTCTTAATGTGGAAAGTACTTTTTTTTTTCTTTTTTAATTTGCTCCAGGAAAATCATAATGTCTAAATTTTCACTTCCAACAACCAAAAATGATTTGGAATCATCAGAAGAAACTTGTCTTCTAGACTTTGCACCCACCATTACCAATGACTGCCACTGATCCAGTTGGAGCTTAATTCACATATCATCTGTTTATAGTGATGATTGGATTTAGGGTTATGGTCCACTGTCAAATCATGCATTACTTTAGCTATTACCATTACACAAAGCTTTCATCAAACCTTCCAAGAAGATAAGAATCTTCTGCAATTTCCTTCAACCAGTAGTTGTATGTATATCAAACTCAAAGGAAACCATATGAATATGCTTCAATACTCCAAAACTGGGCCATAACAAATGCAACAACAATTCAAAGGACCTTAATTCAGAAGATGCAAAAACTAGAAGCAAGGTAGCTACAACCACAACTTATGGTTATGGGTAAAAAGGAATGTGATCATTTACTGAGCCATTTCTACAACTCTAAAACTGTATTTTCCTAGTAACTGAATGCAGAGTGCAATGTCTCAGAGAGTTTCCAAACTTTCATCAAGTATTTTCTGTTCAAGATATGCAATTTTGTGCTAATGCTTGCATACCAAACAGGCTCAACCTCTTAAAATGACTCCTAAAAACACAATTCTACATTTTGTGTTCCATCACTGCCTCATTAACATTCAAAAGACAGACTCCAACTATAAAGCAGTTGAGGAGATGGTAACCATTGATCTCTTCATTATACAAGAGAAACCATTGGTTACAGAAACATGCCATACCTCGTTTGAGTAGTTGAGACAGAGATACTAATTATTCCATGCTCATCGAATGAATAAAAGCTAGAATAATTACGAAAGAAATAAGATGAATTAAGACAACAAAATTATATTCATCCTAAACAAGCATGCAGAATAAACATTAGATAAATTTCAGTATGCTTCCCATTAGATAAATACCAATCTTCTTTGAGATCTGTTAAAGTTCCCTCGCAGACTACATAAAATGAGATGCAAACAACATTTTGTGTTACAAGCCAACTTGCTGATGTGATTAGCTTTGAAGTTTTAGAGTAAAAATGAGCATTTTTCTTTAGTTCAAAATAACAAGCCAAGTTCTAGACAATTATATTGAGTTTTGAACCCATAATTAGCAAAGGCACCTTATGCTGCTGAAGTTAAGAGAAGAAGGCTCACACAGAACACCTTTAGTTAGTACAGAAGGGAAGTCGTGTACAAACACATCAGTATATTAAAGAAACTATAATAAACTTTGGAATTGCAATTTACTAATATGTTCATATTAAGAAAATGGGGAAATTCTTATAATTTAGACAACAAGATCCTGCCTTACGTAATAAGTACTTCCTCAGTGCATACTAATAAAACACATAATAGCCAACACAAGTTACAAAATACAACTAAAAAAGATTAACTAAAGAGTCTAAGACAGCACAATGCAAACTTGGAGTTGAACATACTTGTTAATGGTCAAATGGCAATCTTGTTTTTCATCTTGTCATTGGTGTACATCTCCAACAAACTTGGGACTTGCTGCAAATGCTTACGGACATACTCTTCCAGGAACTTCTCCTCACTGACATGGAACAGCGTAGCAACTGTGAAGTCCTCCCTCAGGAGCTTCTTGGACAAGAGAAGCTTGAACACATCATGCCTCGCACGAATCCTTTTATCTAATGAATATCCGAGCAAGGCAGGGCTATTAATGATGGCCTCTGGCTTGAGCTGGACAGTGTTGAAATAGAAATCAACTTTACTCCTCAGCGTCTCCTCTGAAAGATGAAAACAAGTAGGATAGCGCCTGAAAATGGACAAAACCTCCTCTTGAGAACAACCCAATAAACTCTTGAAAAGTGTGACCCTCTTCTCCCAAACTGAGACATCTAGGTTGGCCACTACAGAAACAGCACTTAGGAACATGAAGGAATCAGCAGCCGGGTCAATGGGAATGCTCAATTCATGTTTCACAGTTTTGATCCCATGGGCCATTCTCTCAGCGCTTGACTGCATCTTCCTTGGCTGCATCATAAAGAAATGGGCAATAGCATCCCGAGGAACTCCTTCCTTCACAAACAGCTCAATATTTGGCTGCAATGTTCGCTTCAGATCATTGGTTAACAGCCGCTTATCCCGCTTTACAGCCAGCATCACTCTCTCCTCCGTTCCCAGAAATGACTTGAGAAACTCAACTGATGGCTTGATGCGACAGCTCAAGCTTCTCCCCAAAATGACCGGATTGCTCACGATCAGATCGTGAAGACGAGAACCTGTGAAGCCATTTTCAACAAGATAATCTAACTTGGGCTTTAGATTTTCTTCTGCCTTATAATTATTGAGCAGAATTGGGAACTTTTGGATCATTGTGGCGATATGGGTATTTTCAAGTCCGTGAGATTTGAGCAAATGGAGTACTGAATCAGATCCCTGGATGTTGTTTTCGTTGAGGCGAAGCTTCTGAGAGGTAGCTATGGCTGATTGTCTGGTAAGCCCACATGAGTTTACCAGATAATCAACAGTGAATGAACTTGATTTCGACAATGAAGATGAAGATAGATGCTTTTGCATCAAAAAGATGAGATTTTTAAACGGAAAATTAGCCATTGCTGATGCAAAATCGCAGGATGAGAAACGAAAACAACAGCAGCAACCAACTTGGTGAGAGATACAGAGAAAATGCTTTTGCTGGCTGCCACAACCCACCAACTCTACGCTTTTATTTATTTTATGGAACCAACTCTAGGGTTTTGCTTCCACACTGACTCCAAGTTTAGGGGTTATGAAAGTACGGACAATTATTTGCTTTGAATGGTAATCTCATATGGCTTAATGATAATAATAATGAAGTTAAGATCTTTTAGGGTTTGGTTTGTTTTGAATATTAATCTTATTGTACTAATTTGTTTGTGTCACGTGTTGTATGAATAACTATTAAAATGATTATAATTATGGTAGAGCAGTGACAACCGTGCTAAGAATTATATTTTTTATTAACTCAAGTGATTTCGAGAGAGAAATAACATATTTAACAGTTGAGCTAACATATTACCTAGGCATAGTAATCTGGCCCGTTCATCATTCTAGCGAGTGTCAACTTACAAGTCGGATCAAATTATTTTTGTTACTTGCGTGATGTGTTATACTTTGTGTGAATCATTGTGAGCATTTACTGTTATTCACATGCTATTTAGAAATAGATACTCATTTTGAGACGAAATGAGTTACTTCAACTAGCTAAAGCTAATTACAAAGGTCATAGACAAACTTCATGGAACTGTTGAGAGAAAACATCAAAGATAGTGTAAACAGAATAACAATGGGTCACTAAGATGGAAATTGGTGCACTCATTGGTCTTCAAGAACTTGCATAAAAAGGCCACTTCACTTCAACTTGTAAATGTCCATATGGTGACAATGGAGATCTAAGTTACCAACATTTTCTTTATTTTGTTACAATCAATTCAGTTTCCCAAGAAGCTATCCCCTCCATCTTTCTGTCTAACCATCAAATGCATCTAAGATCAACTTGAACCTCAAATATGATATTTGGCAATTGAGTCAAATAGCTAAACTTGAGCCTCAGAATACACACTTGACACATCAAACAGACTGAATGACACAAAATACCAAAATTATATTAAAAATTATGGACTAAGATAGCAAAAAAATTCTCCCATAAGAGAAATAAATTTTAGACAAATGAATTTTTTTAACATACTTGTTTGTGATGAGATCGGATCAAATGCCAACCTTGTATCCATAGTTGAACATCTCCAACAAGCTTGGAATTTGGTACAAATGTTGTGTAACATACGTGTTCAAGAAAATGGCCTCACAAAGATGGAAGAGCCCGGCGAGCTTGAGATCCTTTTCAAGCAGTTTCTTTGACAAGAGAGGTTTAAGACATTATACCTGGGGCGGATCCTTTTTATCTAAAGAATACCCCAATAATGAGGGGTTGCAAATTATAGTCTGTGGCTAGAAATTGAGTTTCTCCTCTGATAGACCATAACATCCACAAAGCATATGGAATATCAAATAGAAGCTTGCTTCCTTACATGATCATATCCAGACAATGATGTGTTCAAGTAATAAAAGACAACAATTGTAAGAAAAAAGGATCAAGAAAGACAAGACACACTTATCTTTATCCTAAACAAGCATGCATAACAAAAATGTAGTACACAAATGAGATGCACAAAACAGTTTCTGAAATGCCCAACAAAGTTTCTACATGATCAAACACTATGAAATTTATTATGTATGCTGCAAGGTTTGCATTGCAAATCAATGGTATTCAAGTTAAACTAATCTAATTTGCTCTCTTTCAAACGGTCACAAATTATATAACAGCCATTAGCCAGTCGGGTATTGTTCTGAGTAACATTTGCAGTCTATATTTTTTTCTTCTGCTATAAGTATTGTTCTTTTGTAGAACAATCAATCACAATAACCAATTGATGCTTGATATTAAGCATTGTACTTTAAGGTATTATAAATGGTCGCTAAGTGATCAAATTTTGGGGAATTTCTTATAATTTAGATAAGAAGATCCTGCCTAACATAATAAGTACCTCCTGAGTGCATCCTGATACAAAATTCTACTAAAAAGGATTAACTAAGACGACACAATGCTTATGTTCCTTTGAGAAAAGGAGAAGAAAACTTTTTTGAGTTGAACATACTTTTTTGTGGACTCGTGTCAATCTTGCTGTTCCTTTTGTCATTGGTGTACATCTCCAACAAAGTTGGGACTTGCTGCAAATGCGGAGTAATATAATTGTCCAAGAACCTCCCCTCGCTGAGTCCGAACAGCTTGGAAACCTGAAAGTCCTCTCTCAGCAGCTTCTTGGACAACAGAACCTTGAAGACATTGTACCTTGGACGAATCTTTTTATCTAAAGACGTCCCAAGTAAGGTCGGGTTGTTAAGGATGACCTCTGGCTTCAGCTGGACAGTGCTGAAATAGAAATCCACTTTACTCCTCAGCGTCTCTTCTGAAAGAGGAAAACAAGTAGGATAACGCCTGAAAATGAACAAAACCTCCTCTTGAGAACAACCCAATAAAGTCTCCAACAGTTGCACTCTTGTTTTCCAAGCTGAGACACCCATAGAGGCTATTGTGGAAACAGCATTTAGGAACATGTTGGGAGAAGCAACAGGGTCCAATGCAATGCCAAACTCATCTTTGAGAGTTTCGATCCCACCCAAAATTCTCTCACCGCTCACCAGCATCTTCCATGGCTGCTTGATAAGGAATTCGGCAATAGCATCAACTGGAACTCCTTCCTTCACAAACA
Source organism: Pelargonium nanum (assembly GCA_036897485.1). Taxonomy (NCBI): domain Eukaryota; kingdom Viridiplantae; phylum Streptophyta; class Magnoliopsida; order Geraniales; family Geraniaceae; genus Pelargonium; species Pelargonium nanum. Next base: position 14,058 of record JAYMTF010000746.1, on the reverse strand, counting down.
GCTCAATATTTGGCTGCAATCTTCCCCTCAAATTAATGGTTAACAACCGTGGAGATCGCTTCAAAGCCAGCCTAAGTCTCTCCTCAGATCCGAAGAATGATCTCAGAAATTGTAGGGATGGCTCGATGTGGTCACTCAAGCTTCTACCCAGAATGGACGGATTGTTCACGATGAGATCATGCAGTTCAGAACCTGAGAAGCCATTTTGAATGAGATACTCTAGTTTCGGCTTTAGATTTTCATCTGCCTTGCAACTCAACAGAGTGGGGAGCTTTTGGATCAATTTGGGGAGATGGGTTTTGTCAAATCCGTGAGCTCTCAACACATGGAGCACCGAATCATGCCTTTGGACGTTGTCGTCGCAGATGTGAAGCTTTTGAGAGGTTGCAATGGCGGCTTTTAAGGTAAGACCACAAGTGTTCACCAGGTAATCGACTGCGAATGGGCTTGGTGTTGAACAAGAAACAGTCTTTGTCGCTGGTGTTGATGAAGATGAACGCACCAGCATGCAAAAGATGGGACTTTTGATATTGAACACAAAATTAGCCATTAGTGAAGAAGCAAAACTGTTTTGGTGCAAGAAGCAAATGGGTAATAGATAAGGAAGTGTCCAGAACCAGAAACCCAAAGACATTTATCTATTCATTATCATATTAAACGCAGCGTTTCGATTTTGTTCATATATTTACTCTTGGTCTGTGCCCTAGTTATAGCAGTTATCGGTGCCTACATCACTGCCGGAGCGATTCACCGGCGGTGGAGGTGGCTATGGGCCCCGCTTCCTCCGGCAACCAGCCTCCGATCAAGAGGAGGAGCTCGCTAACTGCTCCGGCCAGAATTCAAGCTCTCGATCACGACATCCTCTCTTCCATCTTCTCCTCCCTCAACCTTTTCGACGTGGCCCGATGCTCTGCCGTCTGCAAATCATGGTACCTCTTTCAGCTCTCTTTGAATCCGATGTGAGAAAGAGCTGTATAGAATAATTTGGGTCTGAAATTGTTCTGTTTTTTTTTTCACTCGAAGGAACAAAATTATCCATGGATCGAACTTGTTTCAAGTATTATACTGCAGAAAAATATGGGGATCCAGAGATACTTCCACCAGGCCCAGCTTTTCATATGATTGGGAATCACTTAAGTTCAAGTTACAGGAGCTAGCTATGGAGGATCACAGTGTTTCTTTGCAAGAAGGTCGCATTTATATCAATCAGTGGAGAGGACATTCAGTTGGGTGGGTGCATTGTTTTTACCTTCTTTTGATTTCTTGGTACTGTGTTTTTCAGAATTTGTAAGTTTGTGTATTGCTGTTCTATTTTATGCATAACGAATGATGTTTAGCATATCGTACTAAGTCTCAAGATTTGCTTTGGTAGGTACTAGTGAAGTTGGAACTCCTGTTTTCTATTTACCACTTCTGGTTAGTTTGTGGGTTGTTTAAGAGTTCAAAGCATTTACTGAATGAAGAGGTTCACTCAATTAGATAAGGAATTCTTATATTAAAGAAATTTGGTGTTGGTGTTGGTGGTGGTGGTGGTGGTGGAGGGGATCGAAGAAATAATATGCTATGAATGACATACTAGTACAGTGGTTAGGAAGAAATATAGGGATATGAGGCTACTTGAGTCCTTCAGTTAGGTACGTCCTTCAGTTAGGTACGTCCTATTGAAGATATTAGGAAAGGTTGGGTTTTGTTCTTTTCTTATCTCTTGGCTTTTGCATACAACATCCGGGAGTGAATGGTGGAAGGTGTTTTAGAGCCTTTGTAAGATAATCTCTAGTATTGAATCAGTTTTTGAAATTGAAAATAAGGGGTACAGCAGTGGCTAGTCAGGAGGGTTGTCATGTTGACCAGCCTGCTTGTCTGCCCAGCATGCTAAATTTAAGGCCTAATCTCTTTCTTTCTATTCGTACATGTTTTTATACTGTGTGTGGATTATTTTGAACTCTAATTGTGCTTTCTATAGGGTTAATCAGTGCCGGATGAAGAGGGGCTATGTTCTTACTGGTGTAGGTGATAAGGTATGAAACCCTATGGACCAATAACCAATTACAAGTCTTTCCTGAAGGACTGTATTTGAGTTACACTTAAAAAATATGTCCCACTTTTAGAAGTGTAATTGCAATCCACTTACCAACTATATTTGTGATTGCTATAATTTTAACAGGTTATGCGTCTCTGGTCATTACAAAGCTACAAATGTGTGGAAGAGTATTCCATTCCTGATACGATCCCTATAGTTGACTTCGATTTTGATGAAAGCAAGGTAACTCTACAATCCAATAGTTTTTATTTTGCACTTGTGGAACTCATAATTGATGCATCTAATTCAGCAATCATTCTAAATATAGTTCAGTTATCATGCCAAAAAGTATCGTTCATGCCCTTTACCACATCATGTTTAAGATTGGTAATTTTCAAGTCACCTAATATAACACATCCTTAGTGTAGGTGTTGCTACGAAAGTACATGTAGTCACATCTGCTGATACACCATTAAAGACCATTCAAACATGTAACTTCGTTTGTGATAAAGATGTAGTTCTATTTAAATTAGAATTATCTCATTAAAATTAGATTAGAACAAATTATAGATGTAGTTAGAATTCTATTCAAATTTATTAGTGTTTGTCAAATTGAAATAACACTTTGTTGTGTCTTATAAATACTACATTGTAAAGTTCAATTGATGAGTATCAAGCAAATATCATCAAGAGAGAAATTCAAGAATAAATATCAATCAAGAAAGTTTTGATGCATATTCAAGTTTTTTCACATTATTTTTCTTGTTGCTCTTCTCTTTTGTCTTCCTTAATTTTGGCTCAGTGACTAGCATGAATAAAATATTACTCCATTAAGATATGATGTATAGGATAATACTTTTTTTTGGGCAGTTGTCACAGCAAGTATGAGGATTGGAACCAGTGACCTGGAGGATGATATGTTATTGCTTTATTATAGATAGCTTTGATATTTTAAATGTGTTAGCTTTGTTCAGAGTGTAATTTCTGGAGTTGATCAAATATCCTTGTTTAGATTGTAGGTTTGGTTGGCAATCGTGTATGCATATGGAGGCGCAATGGAAAAAGAAGTATATTTCCTCCGCATGAAAGCACATATTCAAAAGGCTTATGTATGCGGTGCGTGGACATATTCTTTTAGTTGTTTAAAAGCATTATTTCTATATTATGTTAGATGAAAAATAAGAATATATGCACGGTAAACACTGAGGGGCTTTCTGATTAATTACTTCATATCTTGTACCATATGTGCTTAAGGAAAGTCTGATTATTACTTTTGTTGTCTGTTAGGTGCATATTGTTTAACCTTGGACCAGGCTCAGATTCTTCCCAATATTTTGTCTATAAACTATTTTTTTGGCTAAAATTAGTGTTCGTTACATGCATAAAGGAAACTGAAAAGATGTTCGTTGTATAGTAATCGATTATGTCTCGATCCATGCACAATTTTTATTCTCAATCACAATCATTTGGCATGCTAATATCCATTTCGAAGATATGCATTGTTAACTAATCATCTCTAGTTCTGTTTACAGTTATGTTGATCCAGAGGCTGTGGTTGGGTGTGAGGATGGCACAGCTCGTGTATTTGATATGTACAGTAGGAAATGTTCTCGAATTATTAGGTATTTACATTTTGTCAAAATTGTGTCATTATCATTGTCAACCTTGCGCATTTATTGGGAAGGAAAAATAAGCCATTAGGTCTTAATGGGGCTGATTGGCTTCAACATATTATACCCTGAGATGGAACACATAATCCCAACGTTGAGGAAATTGGCTTTGTACATTTTGCCTGAAAGCGGTCATAGTTGCTTTAAGGGACTATAAGTACAGGCCACTTCATTATTAGTTTGTTACAGTAAATCAGATTAGTTCATTACGAGCCAATGGTATTCTTTCTCATGACTTCATTTGAACATGAAATTTATAGTAAATATGCGAATTGTAACATTTGAGTCAAAGAATTGAGAAATGCTTCTTGGTATAAATAATGCATTTGAATCTGTGCATGCATATACTATGTGGGTATTTTCACAAGTACAAATGTGGCTTTTATAAGAATACTGAATCAGGAGAAGTGATTTTATGCTACTTTCTTGAGTTCTAGTTATATCTAGTTGTCTCTTTAGGACATGAAATCATGAGTTGTGCACTTGATATGATGTTGATGTCTGTGCAGGATGCATGCTGGGTCATCGACATGCTTATGCTTGAGCGAGGATCATTGTATAATTAGTGGCTCCTCACTTGGCAGTATCACTGTATCTAGTCTTTCTTCTGATCAACAAGTAGCTACGTTAAAGCCAGCTGATTTCACAGGTTATCTTGCATGCTTAGGAATGCCTTCAAAACACCACTGCATTATCATTATGTTTATACTTCATTTCACATATCTTGCCAAGTTGCTTCATCTCTTATAAGTGTTTGCTTTCTTGTACTGAGCATTATCCTCTCATTCTCAACTTTGATTTATTTATTTACTGCCTTTCCATATTTATTTATTCATCTATATGTGTTACTGTATAGAAGAGTAATAAGAAGATTGGTACCTTTAAGTGTTGCTCCCTTTGTTTGTTGCCCATTTAAGATCTCTCTTAAGCTCAATTCCAGGTCCTTGAATGGATGCCATGATTACACACTTCGTACATTGTTTATTTGTTAATAAATGGCTGACTATCATTATTAATCTTTTCAGCCTATGTCATGTACTCCTGAGGAATGAAATAGGATGCCGAGAAATTTTGTGCAATTTGCTATTATTTTTCTGCTTGATTTGTACTAAATTCATGAAAGCATTATGGCTCAATTTTAGGTGAATTAATTTAATTTCAATTCTGTCCACAGGCATAGAGACCTTGTGTTACAACCCTTGTTCTCATTTAGTGTTTGCTGGATCAACTAGTGGATTTGCATCTTGTTGGGACCTGAGGTATGGGGATAAAGATCTCGCCTTCAGTTTTCTTTCATGATTTTCAACTTTTTTCAGAGCTAAATCTGTCTGATATATTGAACATTTTATTCTCACCTGTTATTCAAATTGTTAGTATACAAATAATAGAGCTTTTAGTTGAGTTGGTTTATCACTTGGTATCATAGCTTTGTAAACCCAGCAGTCACAAGTTTGAATCTTGGCGCGACGCTAGTTTTTAAAAAATTGATCTCTGAACTATGGGCACTACAAAATAGTCCGTGATTTTTTTTCAATTCCAAAATGATCCTTGAATTTTTAGAGGGTTCTCAGCTATTCTACGCATAGTGAATAAAGTAGCTAGGTTGAGAAAGAAAGCCCCTAGCACTTCACGAGATTCTTATCTCTTTATCAAAACGCGCATGTATCTTTCTTGAGGTTTCATATTTTTTGAGCAAGCCAAATGCCAATCTTGTGGTGGGCATGCTATTGTTATTACTGCTAGTGTTTGATTGAGACAATTATGTTACAATTTGCAGGAAAATGAGAATGTTATGGAAGACACGAGTGAGTAGTAACGTTGTGTATTCTATGCAACACCTGCAAAATGACACATCAACCTTAGTAGTTGGTGGAATAGACGGGATAGTCCGAGTTATGAGTCAGAATACAGGAGAAGTAGTGTCAAAATGTGTCATGGACGATGAGATGATGTCAAGCCCTCGTGGAAAGGCGGACAGAGTGATCGAGAGGAGGAGAGGAAGAAGGATTGGGAACGATATCCAGATTGACAGCATTCCGAGAAGAAGTCGACCTCCCATCACATGTTTGGCTGTTGGAATGAAGAAGGTTGTAACCACACACAATGGCAAGTACATCAGAATGTGGAAATTCAGGAAGTAGCTTCAGTGAGCTGTTTGTATTGTAGGTGTTGATTGTTGTAGTCATAAAATGTTGTACAATAGAAATTTGAATAGAAGACTTCTCCATGAATAACAAGTGTTGTAGCCAACTTTAAATTTCATATATAATTTATCATAGCAATGTGAAACAATGTTTTTTTTTTACAAGCGACGGGACAACAGACACGTAAAGGCCTGCGTTTCTCACCTCCTAGTGGAAGCGTCACTCTGTTAGTTGTTAGTTCTCTTCTTAAACCCATAAATCCAACCTTATACAGTCGGCAAAGAGGCAATGTGAAACAATATTCAAAACTATGAAACTTTCTAAATGCATGAACACGCCGTGTTCTTTGTTTCATTGGTGGTGCTTAAGGAGACTATTAAATAAACCGGCGGCTGAGACTTTCTGCTAATAAATTCATGTCGATGACACAACATCAATTAATATACATACCGAATGAATTTGTGGGCACGGTGCGGCTGCCTAGGTCTATTTGTTTTGTGTCTTGACCGAGAGTCTCAGCCAATAGATCGTGACTGAGATTTCGGACCATCTTATTTTATAAAAAATTGTTTGTGCTGACATGGCACGAAAATTTGAAAGCCCACGAAAATATCAAAGCCCATGAACACAAAACTAAAATTAGGCGTTGTCTTCACATTCGTTCTTGTGAGTGGCTTGCTCTTCGTCTTCAAGAAAGCAGACCAGACCAGACCCTAACCCTAGAATCGGACCAGCAATCATGGTGTGCATACGCAAGGCCACCATTGATGACCTTCTGGCGATGCAAGCCTGCAACTTGTTCTGCCTCCCCGAGAACTACCAGATGAAGTACTACTTCTACCACATCCTCTCCTGGCCCCAACTCCTCTACGTCGCCGAAGACTACAACGGCCGCATCGTCGGCTACGTCCTCGCCAAGATGGAGGAGGAGACCAACGAGTGCCACGGCCACATCACCTCTCTCGCTGTCCTCCGTACCCATCGCAAGCTCGGCCTCGCCACCAAGCTCATGAGCGCCGCCCAAAACGCCATGGAACAGGTACCCTAAAGCAAACCACGCCTAAAATGTTAACATTTTATTATCGATTGTGTTTTGAATTGATTTCCTCTTGAAATTTTGAATTGTAGGTTTATGGGGCTGAGTACGTTTCTTTGCACGTGAGGAAGAGCAATCGGGCTGCTTTCAATTTGTACACTGAGACGCTGGGCTATAAGATTCATGATATTGAGGCCAAGTACTATGCTGATGGGGAAGATGCTTATGATATGAGGAAGCAGCTCAAGGGGAAGCAGGGTCATGGACACCAGCACCACCACCATCACCACCATGCTGGTGGCTGTTGCTCCGGCGAGGCTAAGCCTGCTGAAGCTAAAGCCAATTCCTCCAAAGCTGGTTGATGTGGAAGGTAAATTCCCCGCCATTGGGGATTGATTCATGTGGCTTCTGGCTTTGTTTTGTTGGATTGTATTTTATCTAATTACTATTTGTAGTTTGATTCTAATGCCATTATCATTATGTGCGGGGTTATATGGATTGTTTCTATCAGTTTTTGGCCTTGAACTATAGTTATACGTGATTTGACCAATGATGTGTACCATTTTGTCTATTTATTTCTTCTTCTTTTGCTTGTTAGTTTTCTGTGTTGGATTGCATTTTGAATTGAGTACAGTGCCTGTTCTATGGGCATGCTTTTAGTATGTTATGCAATCATGTTTCCTTCTGCTAAAGCCTTTAGAAGTGTTTTCCATTTGAAGTTGACTGCTGCTTGCTTTCTATTTGGTTGAGAGACCTTTAGTGGTTAGTTTGAATCTGTATCACTTAATTCATCGCATGCATATTTGATTTGTTGTTGTGAATAATTATATGTTCATTGGTGTTGATGCGAAATTCAAATATTCATTGTGTTGCTGAGGAAACCTTATGTGGTTGGATTATAATTGGAAGAGCCATGCTCATGTAAGAGTCCTGACTCATGAATGTATTAGTTGGGGCAACAGAGAATTTTTTGGGGAAATTGGTTAAAGATCTAGGATTTTCTATTTAATTTGTGAAATTAAATATTTATTTTTATCTTTGCATCAATGGAATAAGGTTGCTAGTTGGGGCAACAGAGAATTTTTTGGGGAAATTGGTTAAAGATTTAGAATTTTCTATTTAATTTGTGAAATTAAATATTTATTTTTATCTTTGCATCAATGGAATAAGGTTGCACACAACATGAGAATAACACTCTGATGTTGTGTGCTGTCTTTGCCTCTTTTTAAGTAAGTTTGTTTTTCAATCGTTGCATTACAAGACCAGTGATAAAAAGTAAAAACGAAAATAAGAAAAATTAACAAGCATAGAAGGCTTGTAAATTGTTGGGAGTTGCCCCAATTGCAAAAGTAAGGATCTAGATACAACCACACATAGAATGACTTAATTGTATAGGTAAAAGGTTTTTGAGGTGGGTATGACTATTTGGATGATAATTTGCTTTCTCTGTTGTATTCTTAGCCTGACCTTGTAAGGTAGGTTCCTTCTATTCAAAATTACTTTATTATAGTGATGGAGTTTGCGAGAACTAACAATTAGAAAAGCTCTGGTTTTCCTGAGACAGAATTAAGATCAGGATATAAAAGTGCCACTTTGCTACTCAAGAGTTGGATGTGATTTATCTACCATAGTGCATCTACTTTTGTTTCTTGCTTTGTACATTGGTTTTCCACCTCTAGTGTGATTATTGTGAGTTACGAGTTATTTAGGTGGGAAAGATTGTTGTGCAATTTCTTCCATTATCGTAAAAGTTAACATAAAACTTCATCTAACTACTTGGTTACTCATAATGAATGACATTGCACTTAAGCTGTGTTTTTAATTATCTAGTTGCTGATACATAACTGATACTTCTAGTTTTGGAATGATCAGTTTTCTTCATCAAATGTCTAATTTTTTTTTATTATCATTTTTCAAGGAACCATGCAATGAAATTGCAATTAAATACTTGATTACTTGTAGTGGATAACCTTCCTGTTAAGCTTATGTCTTGTGTATTTTGTTATTATATTGCTTATTGGTACTGTGTTGCTTTTATGAAATCAACATACAATACTTGGGTAATGCTGGTTCATTCAGCAGGAGTGTAGGAGATCTGAAATAGTAATCGGATAGAAGAGTTGGTAGTTGATTGCTTTTCTTAGTTAGTTTTGGTATGCATAGATAGGAACTCGAATGTTCCAGTTCTTGCAATCCTTTCTGCTCTGTGAGAGACCTATGGTTTGAGTTGAAAGTTGCTATCTTTAGACTTTCAACACAATGATATCTGCCAGCTCTAGCAGGGAGTTATTTGAACAAGTTTAGCCAATGAAGCTGCTGTTTACATCATGTGAAAGGAACTTTTGCTTGTGATGAATGACTGGTAGAGAGTAGTGACCCAATTTTTTCCCTTTGTGCCTTTAGTCTCTTTGTTTACTGATCAAGGATTTTTCTTTTCTTCTTTGAATGTGGCTTTGTTGAGTCATTGTTTTGTTGCCCAATGTTTTTCTCAGCTTATGAGGTGTTTAAGCTTTGATGATTTTTCATACCTTTCCCTAAAATGGCAATCTTGTTCCTTCAGCTATTTTGATTGGAAGGAATGAGAATTTTGTTGCTAATGTTTAGATTATAATTTCTTGTCATGACAATTGAAATTTTGGTAATCCTAGGACTGTAATGGATAGATGTGTAGGGTAAAATTTGAATTATTTTGTTGAATTTAAAAAGGTAATGACAGCACAAATAGTAAACTGGCTTTTAAAAGATATGGAAAACAATGTTAGATAATGAGACAATGTAGATGAAACTAAAGGTGATACAATTATGGTACCCACTACAAGATCGAATCTTATTTGAGGATTGCTCATAATAATAATATTCATATCAATGATGTGATATGAAGCCCATTTTGGTGGCTGTTACTATCAATAATAAACCTTTTGATATTATTTGCTTTTCTATTTTTATACCTATTCTAATTCTATACGTAGACATTTCTGTATATATTATATAAATTTGGTCCTTTCCGTAAAAACAAATACTAAAATGTTTAGAAGCGCATGCCTTTTGCTTCACATGATCTAGTCATCCAGCATAGCATACATGATTGGAAAAATGATATATCTAATATTGAATTAAACAATAAGAACTATCTCCGAATATTGAAGGAACTTGTCGAAATCTTGTTCATATATCATAGAGCAACTTGGAATATAACACCATCAAACAAATGACATTTACGTAATAACAACTATCAACGAGGCAAGTTGTTTAAGACGTTTGCTTCTTTGAAGGTCTTAAATTCGAGCATCGATTGTTACGCTCAGTGATAAATAAAAAAAATTGACATGCATGTAATCTAAAAAAAATCATATTATAAGTAAAATGTTAAATATATATATTTTTTCTATTTTTATAAAGTGTCTGATATTCCAAAAACTGAACCCTGGTGGCTTTTATGGACTATAAAAAACAGAGCTACCAACCCTATATATAGATGTCCTTGTGGGTAGGTGGAGTCTTCAAGACAAGGTCGGACTTGGTGGGCTCCTTTTTTATGCCTAAATGTTAATTACATGTTCTACAAAATAGCCCTCAGTTTTTGGAATATAATTTGTTATATGAATTATTAATAATATTCGAACACTACTTGTCAAAATAAATGTACGTTTTTTTAGACAAAGGAGTGTAAGAGATTTGGGTAGTCCAATTTCTAAACAGTGAGAACCCACTTATGGTTTCTTGACCAGAGAAGTTGGAAATGCAAGTAAGCAACTTAGGTGAGATTCTACATCAATAAATACAGTTAAAATAAGAAGAATAATGGGTTTTATCATACAAAAATGGAAGTAATAAAATAATGTGGTGGAAGTATTCCACATGGAATATCCCAAAAGTATATTTGCACTGTCCAAAACAGCCACTCTGTTGTTGTCTTCTACATTTAGTGGGCTCTCCACATTTCTCTTCCCAACAACACCATACAATGACTCACCTTCCACCTTCATCTTCTCTCATTTGGTCAGCCAAGGTTGAGCCCATCTCCATGGTCCATGGAGGCTAAAAATGACCTTGAGTCTTCAGTCTTGTACATGTCACAACAAAAGCCTCCAAGCCATACAAATTTTGTGCAAAACCATGAGATGATCATTCATGAGCTTATGTTGTGAACCTCCTTGGGACTCTAGGGGTGGGCACAACCACATCTCTGCCACTCTCTATCAAGTTGAGACGATCCTTGATTGTTTTATCAAACAGCCTGTTCTCCGGGTTCTCTGCATAACAGGCATAGTAGCATCCCACACAGGCGTGAGGCAATGCCATGGCAATCCTTGTCTGGTGCACCAATCATAAAAAGATTCGGTTAGTTGAGCTTTAGCAATAAACTATTCGACAAGTTGATAAATAAAAGACGAGACTGGTCAATTTAAGGCTGCTAGTACCAACCATGAGGTATCCGATGAAAAACGCTAGAAGCGAGATAGTAGCTGTAAAGCCCTGGTGAACTCTTGCGGTCCAAGAAGCCACAACTATGACACATATAGAGCCACTGCACACACCCGTGAGGAAGCATACTGCACTGGTTATGTCGGAATCTACTATTTCTACCATTTTTTGCTTCTCGAAGAGCTCCCACGTGTCTTGTGACGCCCTCACAAAACCTTTCCCATACGCAGCTATCTTTAACAATTATATAATCAAGAAGATATCAATCAGGATTCAAATACTGTTCAAATGCTAAACAATTCAATGGGGTAAAGCAAAGAAATGTAGATAGTTGAGCTGATACGTCTATGGTTAAATACAGAAATAAACACAGTTGGCAAGAATTTTAAACAACTTTGACAATGAAATCAAGTAAAGAGGTGCTTTAAAAAGTCAAAGCATGAATAATTTTGTCTTCGAATTTTCCAGACTCTGTAGAATTCTTATCAGAAAACTCAAAAACACTAGTTGCTTCCTTTAAGCTAAAGAACTGGGATGTTCATAAATTTCCATCACTCATGGTGGGTCCATACTATCAATTGATCATATTCAGATCATCAGTTTCACATAATATGGTGCTACAGTGTTCCATTTTAATTGTAAAAGCATTCTTTGGAACCAATTTAATGCACGAAGTGCAATAAAATTGAAGGAAATTTATGAAAGTACCTGCACATAAGCCCAACTATTGCCATTTCTGAAGATTCTCTGCATGACGTGGAGACAGCAATGAGCACAAGAAAACATGAACTCGTCTTCTCCCTCAAGCAAGTTCAAACCCCTAGCTACAATTCTCAGAGCTTCAATAGTCGGAACAAAGAGAGACCCCAAACAAGCACTTCCGAGATTCAGTGTCAAGGCTCTTTGAAAGCAAAACTGAGTGCTAGACTGCATTCCTCTAAGATAATACAGTGCAATAACCCTGCTAACCGTTATATTAGCAACATTTCTCATTACTTCGGCGGTCCAAGCCAAGCTCAACCCCAATGCAATTATAACCAATGCGGGATAGTAGAAGTTGAAGGCTCCAATCACAGCTAAAATCCACATGGACATCCACAAGAATCCTATCCCAAGCATCCAGTAAGTGGGTCTGTTCAAATCAGGAAACTTGGACACAGGCTCAAGAGACTTGATCAAAACCTTGGTGCAAAACCCAATTCTCTGCGAGACCCAACAAGCATACAAGCCATTTCCAATTGAGAAGGCTATGAAACAAACTCCAACCCCATCAGTGGGAGGTTTTTGAAAGCAAATTAGGAGGATTCCGGCTGATAGGGACATGATAAAAGAGCTCCAGAGAATAAAATGAATCATGAATCTAGGCCATTGCCTCACTGCCTTTTGCCACAAAAAGGCAAGAGTGATGCTCAAAAGAGATGCAGCTTCAACTTGTGGCAGATAATACAGAAGTACCCTTTTCTCTTTTCTCTTGATACTATCTGATGCATCTATAAGGCCATATATTCCCTTGTAGACAAGAAAACAAACCAGCCCAATAGCAACAACCAGGTGCAGAATGAACAAAAACAGAGAGATTCTGTTCGTGTACACCCTCGAATTCAGTGATGTTATTGATTGCTGAGAGGTCACAAGAAAAAAAAATCAACAAATCAGCAAAAAGGTGGTTAATTTCAGACACAGAGACAGACCCAGAAACATTAAATCACTCATCTCAAAACCCAACAACAGCTTCATACAAATTACTCAAAGATCCATGAAAATTGGAAATAGCTTTTGTAAGGAAATTTAAAAACTGACTTGTGGGGTTGGTGTGGAGCGAGGCTGAGAAAGGTGAGAAGGCTGAGAAGGAGATGGAGTAGCAACTCTGGTTCTTCCATTGATGACTATTCTCAGAGGGTTGGTCGGATTCAACCTGTCAAGCCTTGACATCTGAAACTCCGGTGGCTCATTGCCTCCTCCGGCCACCTTTTCCGGCAAACCCACCCCTCCTTTTTCCACATCCTTCTCTCTCTCCTTCTCTTCATCTCCGTCACTACTTTCTCTCTCTTCAGCTCCGTCGCTACTTTCTCTCTCTTCCACCTAGCAGACCAAACCAAAAAAAAAACTCCATTATTAGCATCAAAAGCTCTGTTTTTGGGGTGTAATGAACGAAATTAGAAATAAAACTCGTCGTCTCACGGGCTCTGCAGCACCCATTACGGCGGCGGAGAGGTCGTTTTCCGGCGGCGTCGGCGGCGAACTGGTCGTCGGGAATGTTTAATTGGATATGCAAATGGATGTGTTGTGTTTGGCTGATGTGTTGTAATGTTGTTTACAGTTTCTTTTATTGTTACGTTGCTTTCTTTTGAAATTGAGCTCAGCAGACGTGGGACCCTCTATGTCTGTTTCGTTATACGCGCCCTGGGGGCGCGTTGGGTGCACGAACGAATGGTAGGTGACTGCGGATTGTTAGGCGTCTGGTGAAAATAAAAAAACGTGGAGTTATGGATTGTTTTTGTGTGTGGGTGAGGTGCATGGTACGAGAAGTGATGTAGGTGGAAAGTGGACGGTTGAGATTGGTCTAGGTGGTGATGATGATGATGTGTGATGAAAAGAAGAAAAGGACCGGTAAAAGCCCCTACCTTATCATCTGCTACTGCTAGCTCGCAAGGCCGTGCAAGACACTCCAATTCTATTCAAGTCAAAACTAATATGAACCCGGTTCGATCCGGATCCGACTCATTTTAAAATTTTATTATTATTATTATTATTATTATTATT